>JAPMNZ010845223.1:0-13873 GCA_029875035.1 Pomatoschistus microps | reverse complement strand
TCCTCCAGGCAACGCCCTTTTGAGAGAAACTTTTCAAATCTTCATGTGGGCGGAGTAAGGCTGGGCTCAGGTGTTTAGTCGCTCTTTAAGCAGAGCACAGGAACTGTCAAGTAGTTAACTTTGTCTGGGGAGTAAACATGTATTCTCTTTGACCAGATTATTAAGATTATGCTAGAAAAAGAAAAGGCTACATGAACCCACTTTGTTCTTGACTTTCACAAATCCTTTTGTGTATTGTTTGTAAATGAGAATTGGTGAATTTGCAAGTAAATACAAATGACCTCAACCATTTTTCTGAAAAAAAAGTGGAAGCTGCAAAACGCCATTTCTGTTTTTTTTTGACATATAACACACCTATAACACAATTTAATTTGATTTGTATTTTAGGGTAAGATCTACATGTTTGGAGGGAAGATTGACTCCACTGGGAACGTATCCAGTCAGCTCTGGGTCTTCCACATCCAGAACCAGACCTGGGTCCTGCTTAACCCTCGGGCCAAGGATCAGTACGCGGTGGTGGGACACTCCGCCCACATGGTGCCTCCCCTCATTGAGGGCGACAGTCCTGTGATGCTCGTCATGTTTGGACACTGTCCTCTGTACGGATACATCAGCCAAGTGCAGGAGTATAACATCGGTGAGTCTCTCGAAGCGTGACAAATGTGTCTGCACATTTTTAACTTCTCCCAGAGCTGATGTCTTCTAATTTAAATAATGAGATGCAAGTTTGTTTCTTGAGCTAAAGCTTTATATTTGGATATGAGAGGAGATGATACTTTAATCTCACAATGGAGAAATTCAGAAATCCCCTTTTTTATCTTTCAGCTAATGTTATATTTTGATAAATCCCAAGATGATGTCTAAAACCAGGCGTTAAAACATCTTCCTCACACCTAGAACATCATGAGCTCAAGGCAGTAAACAGTTTCCGCATACTATAGGTAAACGTCCTGACCAAGCATCACTGCCTCCACACCTGCTTCAGACAACATGCGCTTGTGGCGTTCAGGATGGGGCAAATGCAGATGACAAATTATGAAATGCACTTAACACTTCATTTTTCCTGGTTGGGAACTTTGTCCCATCCTGCAAATGCCACTAGAGCCTCTGTCAGGTTGATGCCCAGCTTGTTCAGGACTATGCAAGCTAGAAGATTTGACCTATTGTAAATGGTTTTAGTGGTCGTGGAAGCATACCTACGTAGACTTTTGTTACATTGTGCGTCTGCAGGGATGAACACATGGAGTGTAGTGTCCACTGACGGTGCCCTGGTGCAGGGCGGATACGGCCACAGCTCTGTGTTTGACCCTGGGACCAGAGCCATCTACATCCATGGGGGATACAAGGCCTTCAGTGCCAACAAGTACGGCCTGGCTGGAGACCTGTACAAGTTTGATGTGGACAAGAGAAAGTGGTATGAATTGTTCTTAAACTCCATTCTATTGTTTTCTTTTATATACTATAATAGCAAGGGATTTAATAAAAACAATGTTTTTGAGGAAAGGCAGCCACACAACAATTAATAATTTGAATATAGTTTATAATATGCTAATATAAATGTATAAAACAATTGTTGATTATGAAAACTTCAGATTTGCATTGACTTTTATTAGCATATCTTTTTGAGACATTTTTCAAATAAACTCTACCCGTTTTTTGGAAATGTACAGTAATAAAAGCCAAATATTAACCATCAGTGCTCGAGCGCACCCTTTGCTTTTCTCCTCTTGCAGCCGTTCACAAAGATACTAAAATGAATCCTCAGGACTCTTCTGAACCACATCATAGAGGATTGGACAGTTTTCCGCATTTTTCACACCTTACCCCTAAAACCCCCTCTGCTACTCTTAGAAAAGGAGGGGGAAGAAATGAGGCGTTAGATTACTATGTTATCTGAAAAGTATTCTAGTTACTGTACACAAAGCATAATCAGTGGTCCTTTTGAAACATTTGCTATGTGATCCCTAACTTTGCATGTGTGTTTTGCAGGACGATCCTGAGAGACAGTGGCTTCTTCCGATACCTGCACACAGCAGAGATTGTGAGTGGGACGATGCTGGTGTTTGGTGGGAACACTCACAACGACACGTCCATGAGCCATGGGGCCAAGTGCTTCTCCTCAGACTTCCTTTCTTACAACCTGGGTAAGACGTCACATGTGCAACACAATATGCCACAGCTGAGAGACATGATTGTAAAACCACTGTTGTATCAACTGCCACAAGTATTCAAACCAGTTACAGTTACATTACTTATTCACATTATTTACTCTTCAATTTGGAAAAAGAGAGCATTTTTAGCAGTATTAGAGAGTAGGGTAGTCTAAAGGCTACCCTGCTCACTGATTGGTCAAAATGAAAAGTTCTTGATTGACAGGCTAAATCTCACCCAATTAATTTAGTTATTTTACTATTCCCCTCATAAATCTATTAATTATTTTGAAACTATACTTGCACACATTATTAATAGACAGATTATCAGCCTATGTCACTCAATTGTGCATGCCGTTTGCTCGAAGGAAACAGGAACCATGTCTGTGCTGTCGGCTGTACAACCCGCTTTGACACAATCAAAGGAGGGCACATCTGGAGTTTGGGTCATTGTGTTTCATCATTTATCCATGCATCTACCACCAATGCACATGGATCAAACTGCCTTAATGCCTCGTTTTAACAATTTTAAAATGTAATACATTTATAAATGTTCACATGACTTTTAAGCCAACGCTGATTTTAACTTGATCTAAAATATTGTTATGCAATTAGGGGAAACACATTTGTTACTACTAACTTGAATATACTGTACCTACTTATGCATTTGAGGTTATTATGTATCTAAATGGCTATGAATTGTTTTAGGTGTTAATTTTACAATAAATTTCAGTATATTAACTATTAAAGTTAGTAATAGTTAGAGAAGGGACAATCAACACATAAGGCTGATGTTTTCCAATCTGTATTAGAATGAGAGTCAAGAATTAATCTTGACTATGATAAAAAACACATTTACTTAGAATGTGTTTTTCATAATATATAGAGTAAATGTCTCTCCTTTGGCTTGATGCCTTTTCCCAATGAGCCCTCCAGCCTCAGTGTGAATGTGCTGATGCCACACTCAGTGATGTTTTGCATTTACTGTCCCACAGCAGAACAGTGGCAGGGAAGTGTTTGTGTGGAGCTTAACCAATGTTCACCTCAAAATCATAAGCTCAGGTCTAAAGAAGGGCAGAGGATGTATTTCAGATGGAAAATGCATAATGACTTGTACTATTGCTTTCTGCAGGGTTTGATATTCCTTACATAATATGTAAAGAAATGGCTCCATCTAGAGGAAATTGCAATCAATTGAATTCAATAGATTGGAGTCCTAATATTTTGTACAGTATAGTGTCCTGTAGCATTCGGATATTGTGGTAGAAACCAAAAATAAATCCAAATTCCTTTCTATTAACTTTAAATCATACCTTTCTCTAAAATGTACATTTAATAAACATTTAAGGTTGTTTTGTGTGATGTGTTTTCCCTCAAAACTTTCATAATAGAAATGGCCCAGATAATCACAATGACATCTTTCAAAACCATGCTGGCATTTAATGCATACAGTGATAATAAGTATTATTGTGGTTACAATAATACTTTTTCAGCATTTCACACTAAAATAGCTTGAGATATGAATTTAGTAAATTGTGTTGGATTCAACATCTACCGGTTTGTATCTAGTTTGTTTGAATTTCAGTTGCATTAAAAAGTGCAAATGTTTATATTATTGTTCAAGTCCTCCATTACGGTTACGATATGATAGTTGTTCTGGTCATTCTTGAAAGATGAGGTTCTGCTGGTTAAATAAAACTTACTTTCCCAAATGAATTTTTTTTTTTGATAACCCACAATGGAACCCACAAGGATTACCCTATGGCCAAATGATACCGTCTGGAACAGTCAGTTTGAGCTGCTGGTCAAGGTGGTCATTGTGTCATATTGTCATATTGTCATATTGAAGTATCTGTGGCTGAAGAGGATTTTTTTTTTCTGATGGCACAAGCAGAGTTGTTGATAGTTTATTAATCTGTCTGCAATCCCAGAATGTGAGATAAATTGATCTAAATCTGTTTAGACAAAAAAATTGAATTTCCAAACAGGACTGGTTACACATGAATATTCTGGATGCTTTGTTTGTGCATGTAAATGAAAATGGCAGATGCAACCCAAATGTGTCTCAATAGTCTTACTATTGAATTGACCGGATCAAGCTAAAAAAAAAAAAAAAACAGTATATGATGTATACAATGGTAGCAAAACATATATTTAAAGTTGAGATTCCCTTTCCTCCTCATGAGATTATAACTTTTTAGTTTGTATTCATTTCTGTTTATGCAAAAGTATTCCTTATTAGCTCTGACCTAGTTTGATTCTCTGTGTTGTCTTGTAATTGTAGTAATTGAGTAGTGGATTCCCCTTCTTCAGCTGCACTTCTGTCCCCCGTCAAAGTGCTGTAATTGTGTGGTAATTATGGTCCAGATTGAGCCACAAAAAGGAGGCTAATTGCCCCTTCTAACAAGATGAACTCAATTACAGAATTTAGGAGCTGTCCACTGTCCTGACACTCTTGTATAAGCTGGTTAAGTTCAAGATTGAGCCACAAGAGGGCACTGTCGATCTTTGTATGAATGCAATGCTTGGCTGCTGCTGCTGGGGGAGACAATGATGACTTGCACTGCATTGTGGGATGTGAAGGTGATGTACTGCAGTGATGGAGCTTTGACTTTCACACTTAACTCTCAGTGTTTTGTGCTCACCCACAAGTTCAAATAGGAGTAGAAAAGACTAGAAAGACGTCATGCCTGTGTGTTTAACAGCTCAACTTTTGATTTTTGTGTGATTTATCAGCGTGCCTTTGCACTGCTTGTCCCCAGGTGGGAGATCCATAAAGCACACACAATTTTTATTTCATTTTCAAGACAAAAGAAAGGAAGTTGCAATCAAAAGATGGCCACACTAGCTTTAGCACCAAGCTAATTGTCATCTGTTGTCTTATAATCATAACTTTTAAAAGTTTTTTTCCTTTCGTCCTTCACTTGTCAACACTCCAGAGTTGTCCGAGTTGTAGTGCTAGTTTATGTGAAATCGTTTTATCTTGTGTAGATTTAGTCCACTCCACTGACTCTGCACATTTCCCCAGAAACAAATAAATGTGTGTAAACCAGTACATCACATCTTTGTCACTTAATTATACTTCTGCCTCTACAAAGCAAATGCTTGGCAGAAGAAAGTAAAGACATAATCACTTTTCTCAGAGTTGAAAATATACACGCCATGCAAATTTCTTTTGTTGATGTATTAATCGGATTTGTGAATAATAGATACAAATATGGGTAATACATTTTAGGCACCAGTTAAATACGGAAATTCAAAAAACAATAAAACCATTCTTTGACTCAATGTATTTTGGGGATCCTATTAAGCTATTATATTTTCTTTGGCTCTAAAGCCCCGTCCAATTGTAAGCCATTATTGTTTCTATTATGAAAATGAAATGTTTTTTAAAAATTCAGTTTTTTTGAGTCACATTGACCCTTGACCTGTGTCCAGCTTGTGACGAGTGGAGCATCCTGCCTCGGCCAGATCTGTTCAACGACATCAATCGCTTTGGACACTCTGCGGTCTTCAATGACGGGTATGTGCCCCATAAATGAACTTTGTAGAGAACCAGAACTAATTCACACAATTCTGCCTTCATTACAACTGGTTTAGCTTAACTACAGTTTGTATTTCTGTACCATTTAAAAAGAGGTGAGATGAGCAATCAAAAACTGTAGTGCTTATGCTTTAGCAAAAAGGTCCGGGGTTTTATTCGACCTTTGTAACACCCTCCTGACTGCACTCCTGTCCGCCCTGTCTGGGGCCAGGACTCTCCTGAAAGAGATTCTATGATCTGTCAGGCTTTCCTGCTTAAATAAAAGTCAAGAAATAAATGAATAAAATGTTTTCAAAATTTGTAAATTTTTCCCCTGTTGACACATTGGTAATGCTACAAGAGCCTTTAGGACAATTTATTTACCACTTTTAAAAATTATTTGATGTGAAGCAGACAAGAGTTAAGAGGTCAAATAAAATCATTAACACTTTGGCCTTTCCTAATGGGTTAATATTATAGTTTATTTGAGAACCTACACTTGACTGCACTTCATTGGGCACTTGGCAAAGCTATACATGTATTATTTCCTCTCTATGATAAAAATACCCTTCACTTGCAGAACTCAGTCGGCTCCATTTGGTGGAGAATTGCTCCCTGGACAGTAATGCCTATAATGGCTGTCTGAAGTCAGGAATTTAAGCGTTTTTAGGAGAGTTGTGAGTTTTTCAGTATGTGGATAATACTGACAATAGGCGTTTTTAAATTGCAAACTGTCTTTTTCGAAATCAAATCACCGTCAATGCTGTCCATAAAGATACTTTGCTTAATGGGATGAAGATGGTCTATTTCGTTGTCATTTTTATAGGACTGGTCCCATTCAGTCTTTCCGAGGTAATTTAGGAGAAACCTTTTTAATAGATTATCTCTAGTGGTTATTGCTGTTTAAATCATATTCATTGGACACAACAGGATATTAAAGCGGTTTGACTTCATTTAGATAAACACAATGACTTTAAAATGCTCTCATAAAACATGTACTTAATCTCATTTTCTGCTGGGGAATGAATGACGTACCTGATAAAATGTGGAAAAGCACATTTATTCTGTCAATTTGTTCAAAGTCTGCCTACCGCTACTGCTATTGCTGCTACTTCTGCTTCTAGTGCTACCTGCTGCTGCTGCTGCTACCATTACTGCCATTAGTCCTCATAATTCTTTCTAAGTGCTGCTCCAACTGCATTCTATTACTACTGCTACTCGTGTTACTACTACCACTATTACTACTACTCTTATATTGCTTCTTCTATGCTGCCACTTCAGCTGTTATGATTAAGAACACACTTAAATGATTAATTAGGAAAACTTTAGTGAAATGTGGTCCATACAATTCTTTTCCTAACTTTGATTTTCTAAATACATTTGTTTTATGGTATGATTTTAATTTTTTTACAGGGACGACGTGAAATAAACTATAGCTAAAAAGAGAGATGCTTTGTACAAGGTTAGCAGGAGGGCTAATTTACTTCTTTGGATTATCAAACATATTACTATTTAATTTAGCATACAAGTGCATTTTTGGGTTGCATTTCTCATGAGTACACTATTGGCATGTGTTGCACTCACAGAACAGACACAAAGCATGTTGGAACATCATTTTGCTGCAATTGGCTGACCCCTCCTCTGTCTGTTTCCCCCATGACTTATATTTTTCAAAATGAAAAGGAAAAAAGGAAGCATTGCCCTTCTCTTCTTTCTCTTCTTCCTCCTCCTCTCTCTAATCTGCGCTCTCAGCAGGACGTCCAGAACAAGAGTTTGAAGCGTGCCCTTTTATGATCCGTAGAGACTTTTGATCAGACCGAAGCAAATTATACCTGGTGCCCTCCTGCCCCATCACACTCAGGGCTACGGCTGGACTAATCTAGGGGCTACTGGGGCAGATGTGTCCAGAAAGGCCCTGGACAGTGCATTGGGACAGAGGCCTTCTCCACGGGGAGTCTGGAGGCGGCAGAATAGGGGGCGTGTGGCAGGGATTTAGTCAGACTTACGAGCCTTGAGAGAGGAGCAGACCTTATAGACAAAGCTGCACAGATTTACAGTGTGCCAGGAAAAGGGGGAAGTGAACATGACTGTAGGGCAATTTGAAAACTGCCTCTACATTTATATTTTCCTCAGGACAATTTAATTTAAAACCTGGCATACCTTATTCTCAAACCAAGAAAGTTGACTTTTAAAAATAACACTTTCTAACCTGATTGTATTTGTGTGACTGAAAATAGAAGGAATGTCATCCTTGAAAAGGCAATCAAGTTTACAATAGTGAATGTTTTAGAACCAACTTCCAAATGTTGATGCCGTAATGGAGATAGGTTGGCCTTTTGTTCAATCTTTTGTTAACAAGAACTATGTAATTTGCTTGTAAGCTGTCGCTAAATGGGTGTAATTTAGATGAGATGGCATTTGGCAAGGTATTTGTGATTTTTTACAGACTTCACATTGGCACTTGCTATCATACCTGGTTTATGTTAAAAAGTGTTTGTAATTGGTCACCACTTTACACATTGTACACACAACATATTTAGAAAAGCATCAAACCATGTTGATTATTTTTTCCTGATGTTTTTTTTATTTCATGAAAATATTGTTTTTGTTGTTTTTCTCAAGTGCATTTCTAAAACCAAAATTGTTGTCTCCTCTCTCCTAGTGTGATGTACGTCTTTGGGGGGTTCAACAGCCTCCTCCTCAGTGACGTCCTCATGTACACGTCGCCCAGCTGCTTGGCCTTCTCCTCGGCCGCCTCCTGTGCTCAGGCTGCTCCTGGAATCCAGTGTGTGTGGAACAGCACCCAAGGGTCCTGCCTGCCCTGGGACAACAGCCTGACCACCCCTGAGGTGCCCTCATCCTGCACCACCAGATCCTGTAAGTTCCTTCAAAATCAACATAATAATAGCTTAATCATTACAAATGTACACGTTTGATCTAAATCCCTAACCAATATGGGAAATTACTAAGTAAAATAAGTGCTTTTAGTTTTAGCTGCTACAAGATTGATGTCTTGGATTCGTCCACAATGACTGAAAAATGTATTTTAATTATATCTTTCTGTACTGTACAAAACGTTATATCTTATAATGGGACATGGAGTTGATGGTCTCGTTTTGGGTCATTTTTCTACAAGTTGTGTCTGCCTTTCCACTCACAGCTGCCAAGCAGCTGATTTAGTATTTCACTGGCTACATTCTGCCAAGTTTTGAGACTTGGCAGGAGTCGTGCCATCCTAGCAGTTTGAGGTGATAACTTCTCCCTTAAGACTAGACAAATTTGCTCAGGGCAGTATAATCGTCTTGCTTCTTTTGCCAGTACTATCTGATTGAAAATGACCTACAGTTGGCAGCTAAACGTCTATATTTAAAAAAATTATATCCATACGACTATCTTTTCTATTCAACTGTGGGAGTATGTGTTTTTTAAAGGAAAATAATGCAGAAAAGGTCATGAAGTGCAGAACTTTCTTATGTTGCCAACTTGCCAACATTTTAATGAGAGTATTATTGTCATGGTGGTTGTAGTTTTATTCAAAAATGGGCAGATTAATTCAATTAAGTACTGGACTGGAGAAAATCCTCACCTTGTCACCTCATGTGTTTTAATGTGTATCCTTGGAGCACAATAAAGGGGCTAACTTTAATTTGGATTGTTTGCTAGCACGTACATGCAAAGATGCTCCTACGGTCATGGTGTTGTGCCCATTTCCCATGATTCCTTGCTCTGACATGTGTCTGCTGCCGGCAATCACCGGGGCCAGCAGAGCCTCTCTCCCTGCTCCCCACAGAGTTTCTCATACTTTGGGTTTTGGTTTGTCATTTGTCACAAAATCTTTCACTTCCACAACACGCTGGCTGCCCTCATTTCTCAGAGTCAGTCCCTCCGCCAGAGTCAACAGATGGAAACTACTATGGAGTCGAAATCTCCCACACCGTTAATACAGCGTCTGGCCTCTGCTGCTGCTGTTGCCCTCACCCAGCTCCACTTCCAAACATCTCTATCAGGGCAGCAAACACTTTGTCTTTAAAACTCACTGGTACTGAGCCTTTCAATCATTGTCCCGGGAATTTCAACTGTTTCAATTCTCAATTGGGTCTAGTTTTTAAGTCATGCAGTGTTTCTAGGACAGGGATTGTCAAACATTTTGCTTTTCTGATATGGACATATTTACCCTTGGTCATCACTTTGAGCCACTTCCTCCAGAGCTCAGAAATCATTCATATATGAAATGCTATAAATATTAATTTATTGGGTGATTTATCTGTGTTCAACAAGTAACCAAATTCTTGGTTGTAATGAATTAGTAAGGCTAAGCACAAAATAAATCGGTGCATACTTTTGATCAGCGTTTTTATGATCTCTTCACAACACCTACATGCAGTAGTAGAACCCTGTAGATTATCCAATAAAAGGTCATTGCATTTTTAACATACTTTCATACAAAATTAAACTTCACCATTGAATCAAATGACAACAACTTTTTTATTCATGTGTCATTTTATAACGCTTTTGTGGACTGGGCAACACTCAAGAGTAGTCTCAATGCAATTTGAATTCCAATGCAAGAGCTTCAGATCTCGGCTTGTCCCATTTGTGTGTACACATCACTTCCTAAGGCCGCCACTGTCTGTGCCTCCCCAGACACTGATAACGAGAGATGTGACCAATACACGGACTGCTACAGCTGCACGGCCAACACCAACGGCTGCCAGTGGTGCTCAGCCCAGTGCATCTCCCTGGGCAGCAACTGCACCTCCAGCGCGGTGAGACACACGCACACACGCACTCACACGCACACCGTCTGTCAAATAACACCGTGCAAGACTGCTACACTGACAATCATTTGATGGCAAAGCACTACAATAATAAAACAAACATTAGTAACACAAAAAATACCTGCAAACTTTCTCATAAACTACTAAAACAGTCAAGGTCCATAATCCAATTTGTTACCCTTTAAAACATACCTATGGAATTGCATAACTGCTTACTATTTCTACATTTTCTTTTTCATAAATACATTTTGTTTGTCTCAACAGTCTAGTAAAAGTATAATGTTAGTCCACAGCATCATCTTAGTAGAAGATGGGCGGCATGTGCGTCACAGCAAAAACGTACAGGAGTTTGATTCCATCTCCAGACAGGGCCTTTCAGTGTGGAGTTTGCATATTCTCCCTGTCTGCAAAGGTTTCCCCCACCACTACAAACATGTACAATAGTTCAGGTTGAATGAGTGTGTGCACCTAAGCCTAAAATCTATAATATTTACTGCAGCTACTGTTCATTAATGCACACAGTCATATTCTAATAAAACTAGAAAACATGTTATCCTTTGCATACTACAGAGCCCTGCGTTTCTGCGTTTCCACCAAACTGTTTTGAGAGCGAGGAACTCGTTACATGGATTTTATAATCATCTATTTTTTGTGGTTTGGAAATTGGGTTGGCCAGCTTTAACTATGCCTATCTGAAACTGAACCAAAGGAGCAACTGGATTTTAAGCTTGATAGAGGAGAATGTATTTAAAAACATTGCATTCCATTTGTACCTTGTTCGAGACCACATCGGCACAAAATAACTGTCCTTGGCAACAAAGACACAATTGTCCTCCACAAAATGCTCTTTTTGGTACTATTTTTGTTTATGTATTATGCTTTCAGGTTGGGTTGTTGCTATTGTCAAACTTTTATTACTTTGTTGTATTGAAAAAGCTTTTCAATACAACAAAGCTAATGTAATGTTTTCAATGGAAACCTGCTGCTGTGGGTTTGTATGCAACTGTATTGTGAACATTGTCTGTTTTACACTGATTTAATTGGAAAACAAATGTTGACACAAGAATCATTTTAACAGCAGGCTGCTTGTGAATTACCCAGTTATAAATTGAGACGTGATGGCGTTTTTGAATAATGATTAAAGTAAATGACTGATGAAGCACGTTCTCCATCCAAATTCCAAATCTGATTTATCAACCAGAGATTAGATTGGAACTCATTTAGATTCAGAGCGCCGCATGCAAAGGGCTTGTCTGTCTCTCCTGGTTTGTTTGGGTAACTTGGGGATTTCAGTGGTCATAATCTCGTCTTTTTTATCCAGACTTTGTGCTGTGAGCAAAATAAAATGTTATCCTGATTTCACCAGGATGAATTAGAACATTTATGAAAACACCCATCAATGACACATACAGTATGAATATTTGATGTTTTGATCCTGTGACTCTATTTTTACACACCTTAAATGACACAAATCCTTAAAATAAAGTCATCCAAATCCAAAAATATATAGAATAATTTGGATCTTTACTATCCACAATTAATCCTGCCTTTTGACCTGTTGTATGAGATACAGGGCTTGCTATATGTTCATAGCAAGCCATGTCCATTTTTTTTCAAATTTTCTATTTTTTGTGTTATATCTTAGGCATCTATTGCTGAGTTTGATGGCTGTCCAAAAGATAACCCTTCTTACGTTTGCAACAAGAAAACGAGTTGTAAAAGCTGTGCGGTGGACCAGAATTGTCAGTGGGAGCCCAGGAACCAGGAGTGCATCTCTCTGCCCGGTGAGCAGCCACACTGCTGTGTTCCTTCCAGACACCTGCTGTGTATTTACAATCTGTCAAAGCCTTGGTCAGAGCACAGGATAGAAAATCAATATTTCAACACTACACTTGAGACTGGTCAATTTGAAATGTTTTTCTTTCAACAGATCTTTTCTTATACATTATTTATCACATTTGTAATTATTATATATGCATATTTGCTTTTTTAAACAACATGCTTAAATTATGTACATATTCTACAGCTAAAACATTGCAACTGACATGATACAATACAATATTCATTTTTTAATGAAATGTGAAACAGAAATAAAATGCAAAAATCAAAACACGTCTTTGAAACGTTCGCTCGAGCACCTGCCTAAACCAGTGCTGCTGTTGGTGCTTCTATAATAAGTTTTTTTCATATTTTTCAGAGAATGTTTGTGGTGAAAGCTGGCATCTTGTGGGAAACTCTTGCCTTAAGTTCATCACAGCCAAAGACTCGTATGACAACGCTAAGCTGGCGTGCCGCAGCCACAACGCTGTCCTGGCCTCGCTCACCACTCAGAAGAAAGTTGACTTTGTGCTTAAGGAGCTGCAGATCATGAGCGTCGTGGTAAGAACCAAGTCTGCTCAAATATGTTTCCCACTGTGAGCCCTTGTTTAGAAATCTTTGATTTTAGGGACGCTAGAATATGAAGTTTTAAACAAGGAGTAAGAGACGCACAACACTCTTGCAATTGTGTGGTTCACAGCTAATTGCAAAGACTGCAATTATTGAACAAGACAGGGAATAAAGATGAGCTAAAAATCTCTTGGGTTTGGGAAGATTTAACTTTGTTAACCATGCTTTTATACAATCTTAGTTGAGTGTTCTTGTTTTTAGGCATCATATTCATTTATGTAATTAGTTTCTCTGTCACGGATTGTATCAAGACTGAAACTAGCCTTTCAGCTGTACATTTTCTGAGTAGCAAACAAAACTTCCTGACTTTTTAGCACTTTTTTGTTTTTGTAATAGGAT
The DNA here is from genome assembly GCA_029875035.1 of Pomatoschistus microps. Lineage (NCBI taxonomy): Eukaryota > Metazoa > Chordata > Actinopteri > Gobiiformes > Gobiidae > Pomatoschistus > Pomatoschistus microps. The sequence continues at coordinate 635 of JAPMNZ010845223.1, read as the reverse complement.
TTCCTTTGTCAATAGATGAGCGACAGGGGGATGTTTTGTCTGTGGTTTTCGTGGGCCAGTGAGCATGAAACAAATCTCCCATTAACAGAACAGTTCCTCAGAGCTCAGACATCTCTTACGCGCTCCGTTAGAGCAAACATCTCGAAATCTATCCCTGGCCATCGACTCCTCAGCAGGCGAGGCTATATCATTCTAGGCAGGTCAGGCAGCAGCGGAGGAAGGTGAAGGTGTGAAGGACAGACAGAGGAACAGCTTTCCTTATCTTAATTTCACTGCTGCCACTTTCAATAACTGAGATAATGTAAAGATATGATCTGTTTATGTGGAAAGGCTGTAGGTATTCAAGGTGCTGTTGGAAAGTGTTTTGCAAATTCACTCATATTTGGCATAAAATGTGTGTTCTTGCATCTGTAAGGTTTCTTAAAAAACATGCACAATGGGCAAAATCCTTCAGCTATGCACATTTTAATCTGAGATGCACAGATGGACTGTGGCACACACTTCTGTTGTTGCCCCAGCTGCCTTGAAGGATAGGTCAAAAGGAGAGAGCAGCTATGGCAATCAATAAAGTAGATTATAACTAGACTTTACCACCACCTTAACGAAATAGATTGTATTAATGTACATTGCAACTA
>JAPMNZ010844671.1:0-10542 GCA_029875035.1 Pomatoschistus microps | reverse complement strand
AGCACTGTGTTACTTTGTGTTGTAAAAGTGCTCTACAAAGAAAGATTGATTGATTGAAGTCTGAAAGAGAAAATAAATCTAAGAAAAAAGACATTGAAAGAAATGTCACAATGTCTTTTTTCTTTGACTTCTTTTCGACTTCTAATGTACTGTTCCACATGTGTATGATACGCTCTTTAGTGTGGTACTCTCTTTATGTGCCCTTGGTTTTTCAAAAATTCCTATGGGCATTTTGAATGAGGAATTTGACATCTGGATCCTGGAAGCTGTAATGTAATGGTGTAATGTCACTTACGACGAAGATAACAAACATAACCTAATCTTTTCTATGTTTGTTTAATATCCTCAGGGAATGGGGTCTGCATCCTTGGCGAGTGCGTGTGTGAAAATAAATGGACAGGCAATAGCTGTGAATGCCCGGCTTCGTCCTCGAGCTGCCAATCAGCAGACGGCTCTCTGTGCAGCGGTCTGGGAGAGTGTGTCTGTGGCAGGTGCGTGTGCCGAGACTCCAGACGCTCGGGAAGATTCTGTGAGAGATGTCCCGCCTGCCAGAGCACCTGCCAGTCAAACATGTGAGTGTGCTGTGTCCAGTGTCTTTAACCCTTTAATGCTTTCCTCAACCACCTTTTGGGTTACTCTATCTAATACAAGCTTGGATCTGAAATATACCTCTTTGGGGCATTGCACTTGGTTTTAGGCAGATTTACCGACAAACTGCATCTCAACCATTAGGTAAAGGCCTATAGTTAGAAAAAATAGGGGTTGAAAAAATATATATTTGTGTTATTAATGCTCCTACATCTAAAAAAAACTACATTTTAAAGCTGGAGTACGAGACCACAAATAATGTAGCAGTGTATGAGAATTTATCAAACACTTTTTCAGACCGAAAAGTAAAAAGACAGCTACCTTCACTCAGCCAATCAGCTCTCAGCCCAAACAGACACACGGCCCTCTCTCTTACAAGTTTGCATAATACAATACAATACAATTTATTCTTTTATTGCCCTAAATCACAACAGCAGTCATCTCTCAAATCACCAACACAAATCAGAGAACCAACAGTTAAGACACTAAAAATATCATCCCCAAAAGTGTTTTCTAATAGGATGAAGACAGCGTATAGTAATCTGACTTGTTCTTCACATTTTGCTTTTCCAAATCGCATTCTTTTAAGACAAAAAACATGTATGATTAATGGAGGAAAAGAAGTTAGGTACCTCAGCTTTAATTATGTTTTTCTTTTCTATGATTCCAGGAACTGTGTGGTCTGCCATGTTGCCCACGGCCTGAAGAAAGAAGGGGCTCACTGCAATAAGACCTGCACCTCCTCAGTCCACTACACAGAGAGTGGTATGTTTTTATAATCGGGCGATAGCGTGATGTCAAACCAAACTTAAAGCTGGGGTATGTAATAAAATCTATCTCACTAGTTCTTCAAAACAGTTTGGTTCTATCACTAGTTTTCACAATCATGTATTTTTGGCCTCTGACACATCTTTAGATCAACTTATTCAGTCAGAAAAGTGAAAGAGAGAATCTAACCCTTTCTCAGCCAATCAGCTCTCAGCCCAAAGCGTCTAAAAGTGACTCACAGGGTTCTTTCTTACCGTATGCAACAAATAAATGTTTTCTTATGAGATAAAGTTCACTAACTGCTACTTTTACAAGATATTTTCATCATGTATTACTTAAAGGAGCAATATGTAAAAATCTGGCCAAAAGTGGTACTGCAACCTCTCCCACTCTCCCTGACTCGGGTTGCCAGATATGCAGACGAATCCAGCCGGGACCATAAATAGCTGAATGTACAAGATTTTTTTGTCATCAGCAAATCTATAACCAACACATTTTTCACGAAGGCCTCGATAGAAATCCTCGTTTTATTCTTTTTTTTTGTCATTAATGATTTGAGAATCATTACAAGACCTTTTAGTTCTGCGGCCACATGTTACTTTAACAGTGAGATTAGCTCGACATGGTGATTGGTGAAATGGTGGAGGGCGGGACATCAAAATGAAAACAAAAGCAGGATTTTGGGGCTGTAAATCCAATTTTTAAATCCAAATATCTCGGCTGAACAACTGTTATCAGATAAAGAAGTATTCGAAAAGAGCATGTTTTATTAATGCCTTTTGACAGATTAGGGCCATTTAATGATGACTTGACATAAAAATCTTACATATTGCCACTTTAATGGGAGGAAAAGTTCAGTACCCCAGCTTTAACAAAGTGGCCATTGACTTATTGGCCTGTCAATGATTTCAAGTACAGTGTAAAGAACAAGTTCACAGATTTTGAGTCTGAAACGGTTTCACACTTCATGGCTATTTTGTTTTTTGTGAGTTATTCCCAGGGCTAACATTCTGCTTGTCTCACTCTTGCAGGTCAAACAGGGGATGCGTGGGTCCAGTGCATGTACCTCAGCATTAACTGCCGCTATCTATTTCAAATAACGACAGAGGCTGGACAGGTTGAGCTCCACATTAACACAAGGGCAGGTATAAACACGCTCACACACTTCATTCAGGCCATTTCCGCTGCTACCATTACACCCTGGAGACTTTGACTCAGCAGTCCACCGTCATGTTACAGCTGTATTTTACATTTCCTGTCATGTCTCAGCTCTCGTCAGTGCATTTTCTGCTGCCTGACCAAACTGCCATAACATCGTGTTCCGTGTTATGCACATTTCAGCGTAGCATGCATAGAAGTCAGAACTAGGGGGTGCGGCCGTTTCTGTTAGCGTCAATGTTGCGCGATTTACTTTGAATTGTTCCACAGTTCCAGCTTTTTTTATTTACATAGCTTACCTTTTTCTTGATGCGTGTAATTTATTTACTCATTTGAGAGGATAAACCCCTTGAGATGCATCATCTCGTTTTCAAGAGGGTCCTCAAAATACGTACAAGAAAGCAAAAACACAAGACAGAAACAGCAGTACAGGCTCAGGAAAAAGAAACAACAAAAAAACAAACAAATTATATCTGAACATAAACCTTTTCACACTTACTTTCATACAAGCTACAACATACACTCACACAAATTGTTATTTGGAGCCATGCGTGCGTCTGATAGTGCGCACGTGCCATGCAGCAAAATCCTGTTTGCTATTGATAGATTGATAAGTGCCGTACTTGATTTATACTTCTTCATTTTTGTTTTCGTAACAATTAAGATGCTATGTTATTATCCAATCTAATCCAAGTATGCGTCTCTCCCTCGACTCTCCCAACAACAAAAACCCGCCCCCCCCTCTCAGATAATAGTTCCTACGTCCATGGTAGTATGTGGAAAAACTTCCCAATGGCCCTGGTTCTGATACCCTCCATCTGCAGGACAAGCACTCCCCCAAAATGCAGCAGGAGCGAGGTCTCCATGGTTACTGTTACCAAATGTCAGGGCTGTGTTTGGGCTCTTTGTGTTCAGCAACGGATCTGTCATCCACACACGCTCTGGGAATCTCACTGCTGATAACAAGACAACAGCACCATTTTACACTGCTTCCAATAAGACACCTACACACATCTGGATCAGCTGTTTATGCAAATGACTTTAGATTTCGCCACCTAAACATTTCATGCTAGTTTTGTAATTTTGGGGAGTTTTATGCTGTCCCGCTGGAACAGGAGTTGGCAACCTTTATTCTCAAGAGCCACTTTCTACTTCCTCTGTCAAAAATATATAGTCAAGCATCCTAAACACTCCTTAACATTTGTATACATTTCTTAAACGTATTAGTTACATCCAGTGAATGCAACAAAGAAACACATTAATAGGCTTTTATATAATTAGGCTTATGGTCTTATTACGCCACTGTGGTAAAATGCATTTTTGCTGCCCTAAGATGCAGAAATAAACACTGAAAGGAGTCTTAAGCGCTGCTATACCCCTGCTTTGAACACTCATCATATCCCTATCCCAAAAACTTCAAACATCTATGAGTAATTATTCAATATTGATTATTTTTGTTCTCGTTATTCAGAGTGTCCCAGCAGTAGTCGAGTGGGAACCTTCCTGAGTGTCTGTGCTTTGACTGTGCTGTGTGGGCTGGTGGTCGTAGCTGTGTCTCGACTGTTGCTGCAGAAAAGGCATCGGCCACCAGGGGGCACTGCTGTCGAGGGAGTCTACAACTGTACTGACAAGGTGCGCACCGAGCAGACGTTATGTTTGAGACACTTCTGCACTGTTTCTGATCACACAAAGGGTTTGGGATGGACAGGTGTAGGCTTAATATCACTTTGAACGGTGTGTTACACATATACCAGAGTATGACTGTGATGTTTTCCAGGATCTTTCTTACGTTCCGAAAACTAATGAGAAGACTGTGACCTACAGACGGGACAGACCCCCAGATCGTCCCGTGGAGATGCACATCCAGGTCCCCAAAATGGCCTTTAATGATCCCTGGCAGTAAGATGGAACAGTACAAAGTTACACCTTTCAACTAAACGGACTATACAGTAGTAAAGCACAAAACGTTGACATCTGTTTGTTTTCGTTGCTCACTGGGAGCAATGTATATTTTTTGTATTTAAATGTATTTAGTATGGCAGCGATCTGATTTTGCAAACATGCTCTACTGCATCTTTAGCTTAGTCTGCCTCCATGTGGCTGAACTGAGGAAGTACACTGATTAGACACATTTCTGATCATGAATGTGGGTGATTTTGGCAGCATTTTATTGTACTGTTTTTTTTGTTTTAAATCGGATTAGGAAGGCACTTTTTAGTGTGTGTTTGTTGTTGTTTTTTAAATTATTGGTTGTGTTTGTTTTTGTTAGACTTGCACTTGGACAATTGTACTACTGGTGCTGGATCCTAAAGCATCAGTTCATGGGCATTAGACACATTGTACGCATAAAGTTTTATCAGTCAAACACTGGAGACAGCAAACTCAGTGAAATGCACCTCTGAATGATTATTCTCAGCTAAATGCTGCTATGGCTGATTTGAAACGTGTGCACTAAAGCCTTTCACAGGTGTACTTTTATACTTTTTTGACTTCCTTCTTGTTTACAGCAATAATTATTAAATTAAGTGAGGCTATTGTGATTGCTCTTGTTAAGTGGAAAACACTATTATTTATTTTTATATTTTCTTTGTTCCAGAACACGACTTAAGTTACATTGTTTTGTTTAGTCAACAATTCAGCAATAAGCATCTCATCTGTTTGAGTTTCAACATGACTGTAGCAAAGTTGATTTCAATAAAGTGACATTTTTACAGAATGTTTTTAGTTCTTTATATTTTCACCAAAGACATAAATACTAAGAGATAGATTCTTGCACTAGTCACTTTGTTAAAACAAATATAGGCTTATTTTCAATAGAACAAGATGTCAAACTGTTGCATTACAGACATCTGAAACCTCACCTGACACAAAAGCAAACACGTGATTCATGACTAAAGGTTATATGTTTATTTAGAAACAGCTGAGGTATAAGACACAGTGAGCGTGTATGATAAAGTGCCTGAGTTTTCAAAGTTCTCACAGTTGACAGCATTTACATGACGCCCTGTCCTGACAGTTCTACTCCACACTGGCCTCAGACCCTGTGCTCTGGTTCAAGTCCCGCAGGCGCTGCTCCGCGCACAGTCCCGGGCTGCCGCACGCACTGTTGTCCGTGTCGCTGGTGCTTTTACTGAAGCCGTGCTCCGCGCCCTCCTCCGGGCTGTGGGTCTTGACGTGTTTGCTCAGGTGGTCGGAGCGCATGAAGCGCTTGTGGCAAGTGACGCACTCGAAGCGCTTCTCGCCCGTGTGCGTGCGCAGGTGCCGCTGCAGTTCGTCCGAGCGCGTAAACCTCTTCCCACAGAAAAGCCAGTTACAGACGAAGGGCCGCTCCCCGGTGTGCCAGCGCAGGTGTGCCTTTAGATGGGACGTCTTTCCGTACACTTTCCCGCAGCCTGGGATGTGGCAGCTGTGGAGTCCCCTGCGGCGCGGGCTAGTGCCCCCTGGTCCCAGGCTCTCCGCCTCCTGGCAGTTTGGACAGTCGCATGTTGCACGTCCTGTGTAGCGGCGGGAGGAGGACCGAGGCGCAGCAGGTGCAGGCAGCACGGGACCCGCGCTCAGAGAAGCACAGCTGGACTCTGTAAAAGCAGGGCCGGGTCTGAGGCTGTCAAACAAAGGCTGTGGCCCGGACAGGATGGACTGAGAGGCGCCAGAGCTGAAGTTGGAGTGTGACAGCGGGCTGTACTCAGAGCCGTAGCCGCTCGGGCTTGGTGTGTCCACCCACCCGGGGCCCATCTCCCACCAAGGCGCATGCCCATTCGGGGCCTCTCCAACAGTCTTGAACCACGACTCATATGGATGCGCGTGCACCCTTGGATAAACACTCCCGAGACTTTCAACACCCTGTGAGAACTTAGTCCAAAACAGAGGCCTCTGCGAGTGTGCTGCGTCTGGGACACTTCCCCCAGGAGCCAGAGGGCCGTGATACCCGCCATATTCATGTCCAACTGTTGTGCTGGTGGATGAAAAGGCACTGCAACTATTCGCGAGGCCCGTGTTGTTATTTTTGGGGGTCCCTGGTGAGATTGAGTTTATGCAGGTTCCCAAGTTGCTGCTGCCAGGAGCGCTCAGTTTCCAGGGCTGAAAGCCTTTGGCCAGTCCGGGCGCTCCATCAGACAAACACGAGGGTCTGGGCTCCCCAATCCTGCTGCAGGTGGCAGCCAGCATGGCCAAAGGGGTGCTGCCGAGACGAGGCTCCTCCTGAGGGACAAATTTATTTTAGAAGTGTCCTAAAGTAAAGCTGAATTCAAATTGGCAAAATTGTTGCGGTACAGACAAGATTATTTAATTAATTAACGAACTATAAGTAAACATTTTACTTTTATTTGGAAATAAAAAGAGTGAACTTACCCCGAGCATAATCGTTGCCATTGGCGCTGATGTGCGCTGTTTGTGCTCCTGAAGTGATTTTGCCCTGAGTCTGAACCTCTCTGCGCTTACAAGTACAGGCTGATGTCTTTGAAGCGCCGCGGACAGCCCTTTGTCCAATCAGACCGCAGCTCCGAGCGGCTCCACGACAGTGCCCGACAAGATCGTAAATCAAAACGTGACGTGGATGTCTTCAGCACGGGACTGCAACAGGTAAAACTATTCCACTGAGTCAGGACTCATAAAAGAGCATCACTGCCTTCTTTCTGCTTATGAAAGAGTTATACGTGAGTAAAATATGTTTGTGTGTCGTAAGGCTGATGGAAAAATAAACAAAATAATGGTTCTTTTATTCACTGCTGTGTGGCCCGCAGAGGGATGCTGTTCCGGACCGTCCCATCATGGCCTTGGGGCGGACAGTCAGCCCTGGGGGAGGGAGAGGAGGACACAACATGACCTCCGCAATTTTATCTCAATGGACACAAAACAAATGTAAGCTTTTTAGGAAACACCCAAACCTGCTCCTATTGCAATACAAATGAAAGTAATTACTTATCTGTTGGTCAGGATCAGAAAATGCAAATCACGACCGGCTCTGTAATAAATGAGTTTCCATCTGAGATGGAGAGGGTGCATTTGATTTGTAATTCAGTTGAAAAGCCTTTGCTTCATTTGCATGGATAAACTGACCTCCCTCCTGCATGTTCTGTCATGAATTTAAAAAGTCAATCGAACAATAAAAATGCATTGAGAAGTTCCATTGGCTGAAGTTCAATGATTATATATAATCCACTACATTATCCCCATCATGTATACATGTCTGTGCATATTATTTCTTCTTTTTAGGGATCCACCTGAAACTTTTTAGGAATCCACCTGAAACGAGATGGAGAGAGTGTAAATAGTGATAGATAAAGGATTTCTTTTTTTAAAGTCCAAGTCTTAAAGGAGACCCTGAATTACAAGTTGGTGACTACTGCATAAAATGTATTGTTGTGTGAAATGATTTTTCACAGAGGCTGCAATACAGAGGGCCTTAAGAGAGCCATACAGGGGCCATACTTCTCAGAGGATCTGACAATGATAGGGTCCCACACTGAATGCTTTGCCCTGGGCCTGGCCTAATGCACAGGTGGACTTTACTGTAGGCCTTCCTCTCTTTAACCTGATCAGCACCCCGAGCCACCCAAACAGCTGTCCCTCCTTTAGAAGCTTTCTTTTCCCACACTGAAAGTGTGTGTGCATGCGCTTTAAAGCCCCCCAATGAAACCCTGTCTGAGCCCCAACCTGTTCCTTTAGCGATGATAATGACCAAATTATCACGCTCCATTGAAGTCAAACAAAACAGAACTGTCGTGTGCTTTCCAAGCAATTGGAGGGCACTGAGACAGAAAAGGCCCGAAGAAAGGAGTGAAATAAAGATCTGGCACTTCTCGCGAAGAGGGATGGGTGTAGTATTTAACTTCTCCTTGGCGTTTTCCTCTGCTTCCCTCTGGTCAATGAAGCCCGGTCACTGAGCGGCCATCTTGGTCAGCTGCCCTGCTGAGACAATTAGCAGAAGAATCACACAGTCAAAAGGCATGCTGCTAAACATGGCACAAAAATACATTACAGATATAAGACCCATCAATCAAACTGAAATAAAGACTTTCTTTTGTTACAGTTTGATCAATAAAAATGACTATTGGACCAATTCTCTTGCTGTCTTGGAAGCTTTGCTTGAAAATTGTCATTTGATGAACCACAAAAAATGTTCTTGCTTGTTCTACATTAAAGTGATCCAGGTTAGGCGTGTGCAGGATGTGCCTGGAGCAGCTGCTCTCTGCTTCCTGTAATTACCTCAAAGGGCATGTCATCTGTCGCCCTGATTCCTCACCACCACATATCCAGTTAGAGACGGACAATCAGGTAACCGTTATTGTCAAAACAACCATCACGACCTAAAAGCCTGAACCACTGTTTTAATGGGTCAAGTATAATGTCAGTGTGTCAGTCACAGGACTCCACAGACTGCAGCAGATTCTTCTCACTCACTTCAGCCTTCCACATTCATTCAGGGCAGAACACATGATGGATACTGTAGTTATATATTCCTGTGGTTAGTTTATTGTCGGCGTTTGAGCTGCAGTGAATACAAAATCATGCATTTCTCTTCCTCGGCCCTTTGTCCCCCGGTGCATAGATGGAGTTTAGTTGCAATTGATGGATGCCTTTAGTTTGTTAAGCTATAGATCACAGAGGTCATTTAGGCTGCCACCACATCTGCTGTCTCCGCTCCTGAAAGAGGGGAAGAGGTGTGGAGAGGAGAGAGATTTATAAAGGCAACGGGAAGAATTACGTTCCGTGAAAGAGGATAAGATTAGTAAGTGTGCAGTAGATGAAATGCTCGCGTCTCCAGCCCTGGCTTTCTGTGTGGCGTCTCTTTTAACAGGCGTCTGTCCTGAAGCTGCTCGCCGTATGGTTCTCCTGGTCCACTTTTGTCCTCACCCGGTATTCCAACAAAAGTATCGTTGCCTTTAGTTCGTGCCTGAAGGCTTTGTTTAAAATGTTAGTGTTGTTTTAAATATTTCCTTATAAGAAGCTTACCTGGTCAAGCTCAAAACACCAAATAGTGACGTTCAGGGATTCTAAAAGAAGGAAGACAGCCTCCTGTGGTCTGATTTATTCATTACATAATAACAAGCAAACAACATGTTTTAATCGTGAAAGGGGGGAAAAGTGATGTATTCCAGCTTTGATAAATATCCTTCATTTAATTTTCATTGCAGAATAAATATAAAAAGAACGTTGGGTTTAACTGTGCGTGGTTGAAGTGGATTCAGATTGATCATAACGTTAAAGCAACAAAACCCCAGGCCCCAAACATGTCAAACCCAGACAATTATAATATTTATGCCTGCGTTTGTTATAATTATAGCTTATTCAAATACATTTGTTCACTGACTTTTATTGGTGTTTTTACAAGCTGTGAGTAAAGTAAATAATGCTTGATATAACTCACTTTTTTTCTAATGAGTCTATCTTAGATATATCTTAGATATACTCATTATATCTAATAAATTAGATTCACATCAAAAATTTAATTTCAGATGTGAATGGACTTTTCTAATGTGTTTCACCTGTATACTTACAAATACATTTTGATTATTTTAAAATGCAGGCTGGTCCGGCACCAATCAGCTCCATGAACAGATAAACCAAGTCTAAAAAAGTCGGTGGAAATTCCCCAAACTTTCTTCTTGATTAAATCCTGGCTCTGTGCACGATCTCTCATCTCGTCACCAATAACTGCGCTCATCCCTCTCTGCACTCACACTTACCTCTCGGACTAGAAGATTAATTCACCAACATTCATTCATCAACTTCCTCTGCTCTTTTTAACGTGTGGTCAAGAGTGCGAGTGTGCATGGCTCTGCATGTTCGATGTGTGGTGTGATGGATGTGCACGAGCCTGCAGCAGAATCCTTCACTTCCACATGTCATTCTTCACTGCGAGAACCCTGGACTCATGTCTCTGATCACACACACACGCTGTGTGTGGCGCCCTGAGCCAACCACAAGTGAGTGAAATATACTTCACACACTTTCCTCTGTCCATAGAGTCCTAAAAACTGAAGTGCTAAAAACTGATGTGAATTGTTTGTGTGAATACTATTCTATTTA
>JAPMNZ010844542.1:0-13149 GCA_029875035.1 Pomatoschistus microps | reverse complement strand
GTTGTGCTTCTTCCATTCCCATATCTTGTTTTAAGACGGTTGAACATAATTCAAGTTTTATTTATTTATTATTGTCCTCCTATGTTTTTTTGTTAAGTAGATAATAGTTAATAGATAATGTAAAAGAGCAATCGTTGTGTAAATCAATAGCACTTCTCAATCGCAGTGGACACACCAAATAAATCCCACTTTGTAAACCGCATCGATCCAGGCGTCGATGTCCAACTGTAGCCACTTCATCAGATCCACTGAGATCAGAAGTGAGTCTGAAAGTTAAGCATCAACAAACAAATAACTTTTAAGATTAAGTTCAAAGTAAAACACTTTAATGAAGCAATAATCAACCTATAATTCTGACTTGCTTATAAAACCAAAGATCTAAGTTAGACGTGGTCCTTCCTAACTCTGTAATATGAACAAACCTTCGAGTGTCTTTGTGAAGGTTTTGACACTTTTTCTCGTCACCGTCACTTTATGGATCTGAAAGTCCCAGATCTGGAGTTGGATCTCTGCCTCGGCTCATTAGCATTCAGCCTGTGGGCCGCCAGTCGATTTTACTTTGATAAAACGAGTGTAGCACAAGGTGAAACCCAATTATTTAGTCTCCACTCGAAAGTTCATGTGATCTTATCGATAAGAAATTGCTGCGAAGCAAAAAGAACAGTAGATTATGAGGTCTTTATAGATAAAGATGAATCTAAGCGCTTTTTGACATTTTAATCTCATTATTTTAATGCAGAACAAAAGCTGGTCTACTTCAAAATCCACACATCCACACATAGAACATGTATATGAAATTATTTATGGGAATATTTGACCAAATTAACATTATGTATAGTATTTGGTTTTTTTGTTATTATAGACCTTTAGCAGAATTGCTCCAATTTCTATACAGTGACCTGGCTTTTATTAGACTTCTTTGTTATTTCTTTCTGTTATAGATTAGAGTCGGGGTTTTTTTAGCATTTTTTTTTGAAAAATGTTTGCCGTCTAAAGAGTTTCTACCTACATACATGACATAAAAAGACCAAATTATGACCTGAGGCTATTTTGCGCAAATTGTGATAATTAAAACAACTTTAAACTTTAACTTTTTGTGCATTGATGTTTTAAAATGATTTGTTGTGTCTCTCTACATAAGAAATGTATGCAAAACCAGAACTGCTCTGATGAACTTTAGTCGTAGGCGTAAATAAACTCCGTGTATTCAGCAATATAAGTGCGTCTTTTTTGTTTTATATTCAAAGCTAATGTTATTATTTGCTCAAGATGAAATGACATTTGTGTTGCATTAGAGCTGTGTCACTTGAGAACTGCAAATATCCTCTTGTCTTCCCCCTTCCAGCACTTTCGGCCCCATGTGTAGCGTATATTACAAAACAAGATTGGGACTACAAATTGCTCTGTTGCTTTCTTGTTAAATAAAACACGTTTCTATCTCCTCTTTATTTCCCAGACCCCAGTGGACACGGAGGACGTGCAGCCGGCTCCAAACATTGACCACCTTCTTTCTAATATCGGCCGCACAGGTCTGCTCGGGGAGGCCTCAGGTGGGCACTGCGCTTACGGCTTTTACCAGAAATAATATCCAAGAACAGTGAGATCTGCAGCTCCACGGATAATGCTGCGTTCTGTTGGGATGAGAAAGTAGGCTAGTTCCATCAGGTGACAGGTCTAATAGAAATCTACTCACACTTTCAATGGACGATCTATGAGCCTTTAGCATTTCACTCTACTATAACACTAACACTACCAAGCTCCTATAGACACCATGATCATTCTGGGACAAGTTTTATTTCTTTATGTATTTACTTATTTATTAAACACAGGAGCAACTCAATTCTTATTAGCATTAAAAACATACCATAACAAAATCAAGAAACAGTTTTGCCTGAAAGGGAGTGGGCAGAAGAGAATTTATTTAATCCCACTCTATATTCCATTTACAAATGAGCTTCTCTGCTACTGCAAACTTAAAATTTGATGATAAAAGAATACCCCGAGAGTTTAAATATTAAGTCCAAATATTGATTTGTATATTTCTGGAATTTTCTTTATTACATGCCCCTAAATATCACATTCCGTGGTAGTTTACCTAAGAAAGAGGGAATTATGGTCCAAACCAAACAGTTGGGCTTCTACTGTCCCTGTAGATTATCATAGAAAATAACCGTTATTGATTATTTCTAATTTGATTTGTTTTAAGACAGATTTGACTGAGAATGAATTAGAACCATAGACCAAAACTACAGGGTGCTAGCTTAACAGTGAAACCTCAGACTTTATTTTTACCCCCGATATTTCATACCAACAAAACAACATACGATTATTAACAATTAACAATAATCTTGAAACAACAAATCAACTTTATATTGTCAATAAATCACATAAAACATCTTACGTGAACAAACTACATGTCATTGTATAGAGATGGAAAGATTTACAGCAACACAAGAATTATATAAGGAGTTTTTTTCACCTTGAAGACAGAGACTGCACTTTTGACTTTAGTGTCCCAGTTTGAGGCCTGTATTCCCTACTTTCCATTTGAACTAGAACGCAGCACGGCAGATGACAGAACGGCCCTTCTAGTCGGAGCCTGTACTATTTTTTGCAGTGTTTCATGTTTGATAAACTTTTCCGGAGCTTGACATAAACCAAACTCTGACAGATTTTCAATTACAAACGCTTCCAGTCACATCTGCTCCTTCAGTTGTGTTACTCTACAATTATGCAAGACTTATTTTCGTTTCATCCCAGTCTGACTGTAAAATCAATGTTTCTATAAGATATAAAAAGCGAACTGTGTAACTTTGTGCTGAGGAAATTAGGGCACACGTAAATGCAAAAAATATCTTGTTTTGTCCCTTCGAATGAATCAATTACTCTACAATGTTTTAGTTTATGTTCATAGAATATAATTGAACTTTATATCCCTGCCTTTGCCGTAGGGTTAGTCAAATTTTTTGCCTGAATTTGGCCTCAAACCACATTCTATTTACTAACTCTTTTAACTAACAGTCCTGATTAGAACAAAACATATATTATCGATAGGTTTAGTTCTGTGGGACATCCTTTGATAATCAATAAGCTGTTTAAATTATTTATAGCCTTTGACTCCCTTCCAGCAGCACACAGAATTATTTCAGGTTTATAATGAATATTCTCATTGAATTGTATTTTCATGTAAAATGTTTGCCATAGATGTTGCGATCTTAAAAACGTTTACATACATAGGCTTTGGACATAAATATCATTAAAACAATACAACGTACCAGGCAATATACACCTATCTGCACCAAGGACATTTCTATAGTTACAGAGGGGGAAACAAGTGTTCTATTGACACTGACTTCTTATCAAGTTACTGTAATTATAGTCCATAAATGTGGACTTGGATTTGTTCCATAATTTGATATGATCCCAACAGTGAGCTGCATTGTTTTCTCTCGGTAGCTGCAGGCGTTGTGTTGGACTAATAGAGAAATAGTGGTTGCCAAGAACATTTGTTTACCCCTCCGTAACTAAGGAAATGATCATATTGCATTAAGGTGCATACTATTAATAAGTGTTATGTCTATGTCAAGCCCTGGCCAATACCTGTGCGCTCTTCTATCTCTCTCTTTTTGCTCTTCCTTTGCTCATCTTTCACTCTTTCTGTGCGTTTCTTGCGTTTCCTCTCTTCAGCTGAGCCAGTGGAGCAGCCGCAGCGGTAGGATGGGGACTCCCCTGGCCTTGTCTGTGTCTGTCTGTGTGCAAAGCCCCACGCCAACCCAAAGCACTGTTGGAAAGTGTTTGGAATGTTTACATGTGGTGGACTGGTTTGTCTGTGTGGTCGTGCTCAGGGAACATCTTTCTATTTGGTGAAATGCAAAGAAACGCTTAATTTAACATGGTGTCATCACACGCCCTCACACCGACTGCAGACTTTCTGGACAATGAAAAGTAATGAGGGTCTCGCACCGTGCTGCTGCAGTGGAGCCTCATCATCTGGAGCTTTTCTGACCGCACACCACAGCTCTCCACAGCTCCTTTCTCTGTTTATTTGGTTAATTACCGCCTGAACATGTGGTCTCCCCCGTGCTTTAAAGTGTCAGAGACCACAGCAGCTCAGCAGTGTGAGCCAGCGTTAAAGCAAAAAGTAGTTTTCTATGATAAACAACTCTATACTTTTATGAGATTGAAAATGGGTAGAGATATAGATAGATAGTATTTTATTTCAAACCCGCATATATTACAATGGCAAAAACCCGAAACATATTTATACACAAGTATGAGGCTCAAAAATGGGTTGGGCGAAGCGCTTATATAACCTCAATTCCCTCTGATAAAAAGGTGACAATTATGTTTCATTCTACTTTAACACAGTGGAATTATTAAATGACTTTTATTATTTCAACATCCGAGTATTTTGCTGCCTTTTTGTCATTATCTTGACAATCTATCTTGAAATATTTGTGGGATTGTTTTAGATGATAATCCTCAATACATTATATCCATGTATAATCATTGACCACAGATTACTTATTTAACAAGACGGATGCATAACATTTTGGCCTTTATTTCACCCATTGAGCCCAATCCTCTCCTTTCCCAGAGCGACAGTTTTTCCGGAGCTAAACAAACCAGATTGATCTTGGAACCATATTTCCCCCAGCACAGTTCTGCCAAACAACTGCTGCTTTGCTTTGGTGCGCTGCTTGTAGAATCAGGGCTTTCAATAAAGTTCTTGGCAAAAGTTTGTTGTGGGAAAAGATGATGCATAGTCACACAATAGTTTGTAAGATGTTCCCTGTAACCCTGGCAACGCAGACGAATCAGGAAGTCCATTGTGGTGATGGTGTGTCCCTCTCAGTGTCAGATCATGTCTCTTACTTTGGGCATGGAGTAAATCATAATTATCTTGTCTGTCGCTGAGAGATTCTTCACTGGTGTCATGTTTTTGGTCATATCATCCGGTCTCACAAGTCTTATTCAACAAGCATTTGATAATAAGGATCAACGTGGCGCTGTTTCCTGATCGGCAAAGGCATTTATTTAGCAACATTCCAATCCACTTTATTTACAAAGCACATTTCATAAACAGTCTCCAAAGTGCAGCACAGAAAATCATAGTCATTGCAATCGTCATCCTAGACTGCCAGCTATAAGTCAGATCGACATATACCAAAATACCAACCAAAGCAGAAAGTCGGAAAATGTAATTGGAAAATGTAGGCGACCTTGAGTGTCACGTGCCTAAGAAATAAAATGTATTATTGTTATTATCATCATTATTATTATTAAATTACACTTTCAACTTGAGGCCTGGTTTCCTCAAGGTACTATTGTCAGAATCTGTAATAAGTTTATGAACATTTGCTTGATTTACTCGTTTGAGATGTCTGATCAAGATCAAGTAAAATACTTGAATTCTTTCAGACTGTTTTTGTGGATAGTGTCCGTTTTAACCAAGAATGTTGATGCTCAAAACTGTAATAATGCAATAGAGAAAAATATATTCATCATCCAAGATTCATACATAAAAATAAATACAAAATTACAAATTAATAGCCACTATAACATAATAGTGATCACATTTTTACTAAAATAGTGACGTGAATGATGAGTTTTATCCTCACAATAAAACACGGTACATAGTTTTTGTGAGCACGGACTAGTTTTGAAATAGCATCAGAGTTTATGGTTGGTTACTAACTACACACTCATTATGTAACTAACAGAAAGTGGTTTTCTCTTATTAAAAGGTCAAGCATAGAGATGACATTTGAGGAAAATATTTCCTACAGCAGCAGATGTCATTGAGAGTTGCCGTGTTGACTTAGCACAAACACGACTAGCCGCATTGCAAATAGTGTGGACATAGTGGCGTAGAAGGAAAATTATATGCGCTCTCACTAGGCTTACTACAAATATACTTTCCAACGCGTTTTTATTCCAGTCAACACAACATTAGCTGCAGTATTGACAATGAGGCTTGAGCAACGAGGCAAGTGAATATGGAGAGAATCATTTGTAGTCATTTAAAGTGCCTTACAGAAAAATAACGATGAAAGAAAAGAGGAGAATTCTTTTGAGTCATATATTCCAGGGCAAAATGCTTTTCTGGAGTTGAGCTTATAAGACTATAGGCTGTTAGGCTGCAACAAGTCATATATTTGGATTGTCTACTATAGTAACACCATGTATAAACCTACTGCTACTTTTGTCTATTTGACTTTTTAAAACTAAAACTCCACTGTAGGCTGCTTTTTATACTTGAATTCACTTCTGTCAAAATACATTATCTGTGAGGCCTTTCTAGTCAAAGTTTAATCCAAAGAACTCCCCAGTTACAAAGGTGAATTTTCTTGACACTTGACTTTGCTCTGTGCTTTTTGCATCTTGATATATCACACCGACAGACGCTACATACAGTCTCAGCACTGTCTTTCTGTGTTAAAACTATTCAAAAACACCTTCTCTCCCACTGTCTTCATGTCTCTTTCCACTGATTTGAATTTATCCATGTTTTGGTGCTGTGTTGTGGTTTTTATTTTTTAACCCAAACTCCAATCATTGACTTTAAATATGACGTTAATTGTGGTTTGAGGACACAGAAAAGTATGTCTTATAAAACCTAGTACACTGCATTGTAATCTATGGATTCTATGCATATATTATATTGGCCAATAGAATGTAAATATCACTCACAGTTGACTTTTCTTGGGGCTCTACTGCAGTAAATGTATAAAATGCCTGATTAACTTGTGAGCAAAGACAGAGCATCCATAGAGAGCCATGCTGCAGTTTTTTTGTGTGTGCTAAATTTGTCCTTCAAAAAGTGATGATCAAACTGGCTTTAATGTACCTCTGTGTCCTCTGCCACTGCTGCTGCCGACAAACTACTGTCTAATGTCTGTGAACCTCACCTCATGTTTCTGCCTTCTCTCTTTAGACTCAACCAACAGTGATTCAGCGAAATCAAAGGTAAATATTAACTTTTCAATTGTATTTGCCTCTGTGTCGCTTCGGGCAATTCAAGTTTGTGCATATTTTGTTTCAAAGTAGTGTCTGACAAACGGCTACTTGCAAAGGTGGAGTGCTGATTGTTGTTTGACCGATCACACAGGTCCAAAACATAAATCTATTATAATAACTGGATAGGGAATAGGTGGCTTAATCCCATCTCCAGTACCTGCTCGAAGGCCCCTTACGGTACTGCAGCCTAGATTCCAAGGGGCTACAGAAGAATTAATCTTGTAGACTTTAATATTTACAAAAACGGAACAATCCAAGCTTTCACAAAGGTTGGATTTTATGAATCCAAACACTGCTCTAACCAATTTTTCATGTGTCACTCTTGTCGTGATGAAGGGAGCACAACTGCGTACCTACTGCATAGAACTACACAAAATGCTAGTCTTTCAATCATTTTTGGGCAGCTAACTCTGAGCAAGCACCAATGAACTTGCTCAGACTTGAATGGAGCTTGGTCCTTTCACACCTTGTTCCATACACACCCAATAGTTACCCCACCCATCGATCTCTCTTTTAGTCCTCTTGGCACCGCCCAGTTTACCAGCTGGTTTCACTGAGTTTAGTATAACATTGAAGAGATGTGCAGTTAGCTCGTTCCCTGCTGAATATTGTGATTTCTTTCGCAGGCTTCATGGGGCTCGAAGAAGGACCTCACCACCAGCCTGACTCTGTCCATCATGTCCGCCGTCACGGGCCGAAAGCGTCGCAAGCGCCACAACGGGCGGCGAGTGGGCAGCAGCACCGACGACGACTCGGAACACGAGCCGATCAGACATTTGGGGACGGAGGGGGAAGAGGAGGAAGCGGAGGAAGAGGGAGAATCGCCAACAGCGGACGTAGCCCCTCGTGCCGAAGAAGAGATCGACGAAGATGACGATGAGCAGGAAGAGGAGGTGGCGGTTGGGAAAACGGAAGAGAAAGAGGTTGTTGCGGAGGAAGTGGTGGAAAGCCAAAGGCACGAGGAGGTCGACGTACAGGTTAAAGAGACTCACTGGCGATCTGTAGACGACGCCCGCTCTATCGTGTCAGGCTACTCCACTCTGTCCACGCTGGGGCGGAGTTTGGGATCAGAGGGGAGGGGTGAAGACGCCGATGACGAGCACAGCGAACTGGTCAGCGAGACGGACAATGAGAGCGGGTTTGCATCGCGGTCGCTCACTCAAGAACGGCCGGAGAAGAAGCCAAACAAGCCAGCCAGCCCCCAGACGCCAACCGCACCACGCAGCTTTCTATACACGCAATACAAACAACCCGTGCTAGCGTCGACGAATTTGCTCGCCACGCCTACGCCCGATCCGGGAGAGCAGAGCGACGGAACGACCACGCCGTCATCGTTCTCGTCTTCGTCCACGGCGCACAAACTGCACTCGCGGCCTTCTTTTAACTCTCACAAACTCATACAATGCGACACGTTGGCTCGCAAGAAATTAAAAGGCGAGAAGATGAAAGCGAAGTCTTTAGATTTGATGGAGTTGCCAGGGAGCGGGCACAGCGACGGCTCAGAGGGAAGAGCGAGACACGAAACTTCTAAAAACAATGCGTCTTCTGCGAGTAGCCAGGAAAGCGTGCGGCTAGCCAGATCCAAATCATCCGTCGCCGAAGCCTTCAGTCCGAGAACTTCAAACGGGGGTAGATCGTTAGCCGAACAAGTGCGCGCTCGGCTGATGGGTTCCGCTGACGATCTGCGTAGCGTAGGAATGAGGAAACCGCTGTCTCCCGAAACGCGACGCAAGAGGAGAGCGTGGAGGAGGCATACGGTCGTGGCATCTCCGACGGAAAGTTCGGACAGGCGGCCCGCTCTGATGGTGAATGATTTCCCGCTGTCGCCCATAAGTCCAAACCAGGTCAAAGCACAGCGGCTGAACCAGGACTCGGCAGACACTGTGGGACAGGGGGCCAGGCAAGTGCCCACCTCCAGGTTTCACCAGTATCTGTGACAGCTTCTGGTCAGAAGGCAATGCTGCTGTTATGCCAATATCTGCCGAAATTACGATAAAGTTATTACACAGATTTAGGAGAATTCATCACTGTGGCTAGGTAGGGTTGCCAGTCATTCATTTAATTACTCAAGAAAAAGTAGATGGTTGGTCCAAGAAAGAAAATCCATATAACTGTTAAAATTATTGGAAGGATAAAGGCTGAATTGATCCCCAAAGTTTTAATGGCTTAACTTTGTCACTGCTTTTGTCTTTATTTATTCACAGTGGTAAGACTAACCTCAACTTATATTCATGCAAGAGTAATGTTACCTCAACCTAAACTTTCTGCAATTGGTATTGGAGCCTGAAAACTATGCAGAAAAGTAACTCAAAGTAACTAGCACTATCCATGTTGAGGTATGATGTCAATGCAGACCCACCAGAACGACTGTATTATGATTTTAAGATGATCTTCTTCCATTCCTGAATTTGGACTAAGACTAAACCAGGAGAGAAACAAACAAAGTAATATATATGATTCGATTCGTAATGCCACCAATTGGAAAGCGTTTGTTGATTCCGACCTGATTTTATCTGGTGCAGAACTTGTCATAACACCAGCAGAACTGTGGTCATTGTCTGCAACTCATAGAAGCCGCTCTATTTTTTTTGTTTTTGTTTTGGGTTCTCGTTTGCCTTGCACAGGGCATTTTCATTGTTGCCAAAGCTTTATTTCCTAACGTGTGCGCTTTTTTAAAATACAAACTTTGTTACATTGGTTACACAACAGCCAAGAATTCAGTCGTGAATTTGGACCAGCGCATGTCGAATTTTTTTTAATGGTTTATTCTTTTCACGTGACCAGACAAGGGGCAGGAACTCGCCTTTTGGGGTCTATGGTGCTTCTGTAAAATGCGGTTCAAAGAGAGAAAGACCAAAAGAGCCAAATGAGACTTTGACAAGCTACAAAACCAGTTAAAAATGGTTTTTTAATGCATTTCAATGGGAAACTCTGCTTTTCCTATTGGTCTTCCTGTAACTCACTCGGACCACTGTTACTTTAATGTGTGTACTTGTTAATAATGTGTTTGTGCTATAATATATGTGTGTCGCATTTTGTAACATTTGTACAAAGCCTTGTTAAGTTAACCTTGTAAATATAAATAATATGTAATTTGTTTTTCACTTTTTTTAGTTTTTATGGTTTACAAAAGTGCGTACAAGTGCACAGTCATTTCTTTCAAGATGTTACTTGAAATGTTTCCTTTAATATATTATTATTTTGATTTTATATTCAATTCTATATAAATATTATATATTTTGTATTAAAGAATATTGTGATGTCACCTCTCAGTGTACACCCGATCAAGGAAACACAGGAAACCTTATTCCTATAGATGGCCTTTCGTTTTTTAACTCTGTGCAAATCATTTGAACACGCACAGTTTGGTAAGTAGTCTTTACATGTAGCAAAGTGTGATCCGGCAAATGGAGAGTCCAATTCAACGGCAGCTTAACATTTGTCATCTTTGGTGAACCTCAAAAATGCCTCTACAGATTTTTAAACTATTAGCAGCTTTGGAGAAATGTGCAATACTGTTCAAAATAATTAGATGGTTAGGATTCAAAAAGGGCTATGAAGTATTAAAGGTGATGTCAGCTACTTATTTTTTTAAACAAACATATCTTTCTGACCATCGGACACTGTATTATTATGTACAGCAAGTATTTTTCAACAATGATATATTTCAAACTGTTTCTATAACTATGACCAGTAGGTTTCGCTGGAGGAGAATAGTTCAACCAATGACAAGGGGCCTCAAGAATTAATTTCAACCAATCACAAATCTATTCACAATTTGAAAAGTACCTGACATTCACTTAATACAGTTTATCTAAGCACATCTGGAGCTAAGCCAAGGCACTGGCCCTTTATCGCAAATTAAGATGGCCTTCCCAACATCCTTAGGAGCCAGAGATTTTTCAGAATTGTGAAAAGAGGTCGAGGAATAATATAAACAATAACAAAAACACAGGTAAATGTTAGTATGTTTGCATGTAAAGTATCATGAGCTCATACACCAGCACAAAACTACTTCGGCGTATGGAGAAGTGCCTGGAAAATAATGAGCAAGAAAAGGTTAGCCCAAAAATTTTGCATTGGGGGGAATCGGGAAATAGTCTGGCCAACTCATTCCTGCTTACATTTTTACAAACGAATGAATGACAATGAAATTATTTATCAAAGCACGACTAGTTTTGCTATTACTCATGCACCGACCATTTTGTGAGCCACCTGGTGTGATATCTTTGCTCAGTATTGTACACGGCTTCACTGCTGCGACAGAGATAGGCTGAGATGAAATCATTTAGTCCGATATAGTGCAGTGAATACAGAAGACTATTTCTACTCCCATCTGTCGCGAACAACATGTTTGCGGCACCTCTCCCTCTGAGGGTTTGTATCTGTCGACGCATTTATCACCAAGAGGTTTCACCAGTCGAGCTTTTCCATAAGGTCAGGGTCTTGATAAATCCTCGCCGACTTGGGACTATATGGTACATTAGCTGCAATTAATTCCAAATGGCAAATAGAAAAGCATCGTTACTAGCATTTTACATTTCTTTGACCTTGGAACCAAATTATCACCGCGTAACACTGACAGAAGGGGCCAAAAGTTAGAAAGTCGAGAGAAATTCACTTTCCTTGCATGACTTCTTCGATAAATACTACAACAAAATGGATAAGTTATGTCTTACCTCAAGATTTTTCTCTAAGTGCCTGATTTCTGAATGTGTTTGTCCTGCAGTGCCATGGTCAGTTCTCATAGAGGCTTTTTTGTGTGTTGTAAATGGGGTGCATTGAGTTTTAATTGCTAATTGGCTCATACGTGCAGGGGCTTTCCCAAAAATACTAATTTTTAAAGCTGGGATACATAACTTTGTTTTGTAAATGATACTGTTTGTCTCAACAGTAGTAGTTTTGTATAAGTTATTAACAAATTAAACACCATTCTGTTGTCTACATCTAATTATAAAACATTTGTATTCTATATTTGTATGAAAAATCCCTTTTGAGTCACTATTTGACACCACGGCTGATTCTTTTTCACTTTTATGTTAGCAAAAGATGATCTAAAGATGTGATAGAGACTACACAACTATGGAACCAAACTGTTTTGAGAGCTGAGAAACATGTGGATTTTAATAAATAGTTATCTTTTTGTGGTTTGAAAGTTAGGTACCCCAGCTTTAATTATTGGGTAATTTCAACAGAAGTGGCCGTGCAAATTCTGACAAATGTCCCATTACATTTAGGCCATTCTCCATTTCAGAAAGCTTAGTCAATCTTGGTGATATAGCTGCTAAAAATTATAATTGTTTACCTAAATTGGCAACTATTTCAATGGTCATGATGTGGTGATTTAAAGTCCCCTTTGTCCAATCAATGACACCACCCCCTAAACACAACAAGCACCCTGTTTAAGTCTTATTCGTTCTCGTTTCTGTCGTAAATCGTGCATAGTCCAAAGACATTGTACATTATTAGTGTATTCTAGAAGCTGTAAGAAGCACACCTATAGCCAAGGACATGTCTATGCGCTCTCTGCATTAACGGCCATTACCTGCTGCTTCTGCTGCTTCTGCTGCTGGAGGCAAAGTGTGCTGCTTTTCTTATATCTCTCCACCAGGACGCCTCCTCTTGCCTATAACGATACGATATGGTACACCTTTCCAGCCCTGTTCTTTAACAAACAGCATTTAATGACAACGTCAAACTGTCACCAAAAAAAACAAAAAAACAACACCTCTGGAATGAATATGTTGTCAACGAAGTGCTTAATTTTAAACTTTTGTACATATATCTTAAGATGTAACATGGCGTACTGTACAGTTTGAATTGCATTGGACTAATATGACCATTTCCCTCATGGCTGTGTGCTTTAAGGTAATGTTATATGATGTAAATAAACAGAATTATGTTTAAAATTGGGTGTTTTCCTGTTTGTTTTGAGCTGCACTCTGCTACTCCCTGATTACAAATGAGGTGAGGTTAGAAAGAAGCTCTCTGGGGCACTCTGGAGGTGGAACGTAGGTATTGTATTTAAAGGCTTTTCTGAACCGGATTGCTTTGTGGTTCTGAGCAATCTGCACACGAAGCAGGTGTGGTGCAGACTTTTGCACAGTGAATTTAATCCATATTTTGGGC
>JAPMNZ010844379.1:0-12465 GCA_029875035.1 Pomatoschistus microps | reverse complement strand
ATGTGTTTAGGGGATAGAAACAATGTATCAAGACAAAAACTTTTGTTGTCTCCAGAAGAAATGATCATCTCAAACTACTAGCCCATTTGAGTCGTTACACATTTGTAGGATTACTTTCACTTTCAAGTAAATGTTGTTCTTTCAAGTAAAGGTTGAGCCATGCAACTTTAAATTGAGTACAGTCATTGCAACATATGTGCATAGAACATTTTGCAAATTGTGGGACTATAGTTGTTGGCTGTGTTCTGTGCACCTTCTGACAACAAATACAAATTGGGGTAGAAAACATTTTGGCATAGATTGAAAGATTCTGTGATACATGCTGCGGTGGCTATTTCCTGAACAAACACAGAGATTAAAGGCAAAAATCGTGTTTTGATTACAGTATATACAGTATTTATAACATACATTGCTACTTCCTTTTTTCACGAAACAGTAAAAACAGAAGAAACGTGTGGTCGGAATTCTCTGTGCACATGGTCTCTGGTTCCAGACTGGCTGGGACCTGTTTCTAATTTGTTTTTTGTTAAATCAAAAATCAATCATTGATCAGCTTTGCTTTGTTGTATTTTAACCGAGTCTGCATTCTGCGAAGCCATTGTTTCCGAATCTCAACAGACAGAAATGCAACACAATACTGTTGTACTCTTTTAATACTTTCTCTTTTGATATCAACACAATCGCAGCTTCATTACTTAAGAAAATACAGAGTTAATTTACGGAAACACATATTGAGATCAATAAAGCTAATCTAATCTAATTGCTGTTTGGAAAACGTGTCAAAACGTTGCATTTCTCTCACTGCAATCTTCAACAAATGTTGTCATTAGCGGTGAATAAGGTGAAATGATTTGCTATAGAAGGAGTGAAACTTTAGGCACTATAATGAATTAACATAGCTGAAATAGATCTGGCTTTTCAAAAATCTACTGTGTAAAGACCAAATTGTGAATCTTTCACTGATTTGTTTTTGCAAATGATTCAAACACTATCAGCGGTGCAAATATTACAGCATATTTTGAAAGTTCCAGTACACTAGTTTACCGTGCTTTTACCCTCGCCATCTGGGCACAATCCATCAAACACATTTCCGCACCTCCTGAAGTGTAAACAAAAACATGCAACCCATCTTCATTTGAGTCGTTCTTGAGCTCACACCACTGCTTTGAATTCCACACAGACCGATTTAACCAGCGAAACATAAATCTGCTTTAAAGGCTGTATTTTCCGTTGTGGCTTGATACCGATGCCAACGACATGTGTGGCACGGCGGCGGGAGGATTATTTGTTCCATTGGCCTAATATGGCGATCTTGAAGGCGATGTTGGTCGTCTTCGGTGTTTGCACGCATAGAATCGTTGCATTTTTTTACGGCAGCTGCTGTTCTATTTATGTGGTCTTGTGGGGTTATCATTCACTCGTGACACATTAGAGAAAGTGGCAATTTTCAAGATCAAATAACACTGGTTGAGTATGGTAATTTGGGCTGCTACAGTATGTGAGCTTGAAAGCAGATGTCCAGGAGGGTTGGAGGAGGATTCTTGTGAAGCTTGAGAATAACATTCAACAACAATTTTAGAGGCATTGCATAACAGGCCAAATGCATTGCTAAAAAAATATGTAATAGATTCGTTGTTGTGATTTCACAGTAACATATGCAATTATATTTACAGTTATACAATAGAAAACCAAAACAGAAGAGCATTTCCACTGGTCCTGCTTAACTGGGACCAGGTACTCGTTTGGTACCTGCTTGGTCCTGGTTCTAACTAGGCTACGTCACCAGGTTAAGTACTAAAGTAAAGTGCTGGAAGCCATAGTTACCAAGGAATTTCCCTGAATTCTGGTTTGTTGTGGGTAGGTTGCTAGGATACAGTACCAGATACTAAAGAGTTATGGAAACACAATCAGGTAGAGTAGAGCAAAGTAGTGTAGAGGAGTAGGGCTGGGGGAAATGTGACTATAATCATAATATTGTCTCAAAAACATGACTGATCTGATTTTTCTTCTCATAAATCAATATTTTATTCCGAACATATGCACAATATCTTATGGTCATATGTCCTCCATGTGTTTAAGAAAAACAATAACATAAATTACAACCAGATTTTATGGTTGTACAATATTTAGAAGTAAGTAGGAAGAAGGAAACGTGTCCTACTCCCACTCTGCATTACCACATTTTCCTATTGTGCACTGCTCTCCACTGACTTTTTTGTTCTGTTGTATATTTAAGGACAAAATGTTTTTACCCATTAGTTTTTCTGTTGTGGTTTTTAAATGCATTCTTTTTTTCACATTGGAGTGTTGAGCCAAGCTCCAGCTGGACTGCACTATTTCGAGATTATAAATTCTCATTACTGATTTATTACCACAATTGACTTCCAAAACAAAACTCTGGTTATAGCTGTATTGCCTAATCACCAGAATGATTTTATTTGGCTTTCGGGTGATCTGTTTTATCATTAAAGTTTATTTTTTGGCACGCAGGCCTGGAGCTTGTTCCAGTAACACAAATAGTGGGACAGGCCAAATACACAAATGCCCACACAAACACTCTTTCTCACAGACTTCTCAGACTGTTGTTTGATTTACCCCATGACCCATAACCTCTGCTGGGCTGGGCAGGATGCAGTGTTGGCCCCCATACTTCTGACTCATCTTCTCCAGGGAAGGCCAAATCTGACATGGGAAGCACTTTGGAAAACAGTTGCATTTACAGGTGTAACCATTGACCTAATTTTAATCAGGAAAGTCCCATTTATATTTCACATCTCTTTTTCAGTGGCCCCGGACTGTGTGCGTGTGGAGTGCTATTGTGTGTTTTCAAGGCACTTTCACACTTCTTTTACTGGACCAATTCTGTGCAAAAGTCTTGTGAGCAACTTCTGAACACTTCTATCACTATAATCAAGTCAGAAAAAGATCTATGTAGCATTATGCCCACAAGTGAACCAGACTCGGGGGAAGTTAACATGAATGAATGCGAAGGCACCCTGAGTGGTGGGGACAACCTACTCAGACACAGGGAGGACTATAGACAGTAGGGAGAACATGCAAACCACTCACTGCTGACCAGAAACAAACAAGAATGCTAACCACTCAGTCACCCTGCTTCCAAAAATATAATGCTGTGAGCCTGCAACAAAGCTCATGATCAATGTGTGTGATTTATAAAAAGGATATTATTCTAGATTTAATAGTTTGTATTTTTCTCTGTATGTTTGAAGTTATACTCATGCTGTATCTAAAGCTTGAGTGAATGAATGATCTTTGGTGGGAGAGGATACACTGATCCAGGCCAAAGCAGAGGATTCACGGACCGAACCAAGCAGATCAAGCAAATGCTAACAAAGCATTCAGAAGTTTACTCTGAACCAGAGCTGAGAAAATGGTCCAAATCAAGCGGCTAATCCACCTCTGCTGCTGTGACCTGTCCTGCTCCACCCAGAGGCGCCTCCACCTCTGCTGCTATGACCTATAAGTTCTATTGAATTTATTGCTATTGTTAGCTACTTTTTGTTTTGTTTGTATGGATGTGTTTCTGCTGCTACTGGACACCTGAATTTCACCTACGGGTATCAACAAATTATCTATCTATCTTATCTACACAGACAGTTCATCCCCCAAATGACCAAAAACAATATGCAACTTTAAGAGTAAAACTCTTAAAGTAAAAGTGGTGCATTGATCCATAAGCAAAGAGAGAGTTTTCCATTTTGGAAAGAGGCCAGCAGGTCTTTTGTACAAGCCATTCACAGCTTTAATCTTTATTCTTAGGACCTTTTAGTCGTTTATAAAATATATAAGAAAATCCTTCCTGAAGTTCCTAATTTCTCATGATTCTGAAACCCTTGGATAGGGGGCAATCTTGCTTTTTTTTTTTTTTTTTACATATGGTTATGACCAGGTAACTATATTCATGTTATAATGGCTGGTGACTATCCAAACATTGGTCTTATAGATACAGTAAAACTTTTTTTAATCTGTTTCATTTTTGCAAAGCTTTTAAAACGGCTCATTTTTAGTATTTCTATCCGCAGCAGTTCCCACCATGGCCAAAATCTTAAACTTCATTAAAACACATGCAGTTTTTGATTCAACAATTATTTGAGTCATTATCTTGCGTCCTCTACTAACCCTTTGGGATAGAAACAAAAATATTATCTCACATTTGACTTGCTCTGAACCAAGGTCACACAAAGCACTTATTTTCCCTCATAGATATTTTTTCCAGTCACTCCACAGAATACAAACAGTAGTATCAAGGCCTCCGACCAAACACCATTCATTTTGCATGTCTTAAATCCAGAGTACCTCGAGGAAAGCAATGCAGACACAGGCAGAACATGCAAACTCCACACAGAAAAGCCCTATCTGCAGGTCCTTGCTGAAGGGCTTAAAAATCTTACAAGCCAACACGTCAATTAAATAGCATTGAATAAACTTTGCACCTGGATTTAGTTTTCCCTCCGGCATATTTACTGAGCTGTCCCTGTATCTAGTTTAAGCTGCTTCTGTAGGTGAACCCATTTCTTACTCTTATGCAACCGGTCTCAAATCCTTGTCTCTAAGCCATTGATAAGGAAGTGGACTATATTTCTTCCCTTCTGTAGGATGGTGCAGCTTCTTACAGTTGCAGGGAGGAGGCGAGTGTTTGCAGAACAATAGCAGGTCATTCTTGGGCAGTAACTTTATGCACTGAGCATACTTACGCTGGTGGAGGCTTATCTACTTTCTGCAGATGGGCTAATGTCCTTACTAGCAGAGATATATTTAGGATCCATGCTCTCTGTCTGTCCAACTACAAGGTACTTCATTGACCCGGTTTGAAATATTTTAACATACAAAATAATGACATGCTTGTTTGCAGTTATTTTTCAGATTTTTCCAGAAATGTTATGGGAAATTGACAAAAGGTGGAGGCCTCGAACTTCAGTATATACATATGACAGTTGCTCAGTTGGTAGAGCATTGGCCTTTGAGTGGGTTCGAGTCCACCACGAGACCACCGAGTGCACCACGAGACCACCGATATCCACTGATGTCTGCTGCCGTCATGTCCTTGGGCAAGACACTTAACCCCACTTAGCCTGAAACCGATCAGTGAGGGGCTGGTGCTATGTGAGTTGGTTGGCAGCTCTGATTGCCACCCCCCGACCCAGAAATGGATTAAGGGGAAGAAAATGGATGGATGGACGGATGATTATATTTACATTTACATTCAGTACATGCTGCAATATCAAAAATCTAGAGAGAATAAATCATTTACACATTATCTGACTTCCTGTTGACAGCTGAAATCGGTCCCGCCTCCTCATAGTTGCATTGCGTTGTAACCAAGAGTGGATTTTCTCCTAGCAATGACACTAAGTACAATTTTATGAGCAGAACCAGACAGTTCTATGACGGTTCTATCCAATGGCAGCTCAAAACTTTAAAGTTTGATATCTCTGTAGTCGCCCGTACGTAGATAGAACACACATTTTCTGAGCACTAATGCCATGAATTAAGGACAATACAAGATTACTCAAACATGCAAAACTAAACGGAAGAAACCTTTTGAGAAATTCCCAAAAGTTTCCCCTTTATTAGGCCTATATGTTCACACTGTGACCTATAAACAGACATTTTTATGTTCGAGTATTGACTAATGTACTAATTCAACTAATGTCAATATTTTCCCGTGAGTCACTTTTTTGAGTTGACAGAGCAGAGAACCCAATGGTTTTTCAGGCAGGATGCTCTTTTCAAACAGCCACAATGCTTTGACATGTTATATGGAGCATGAAATGTCTTGCCCAGACAGTCAGATGTAACGCAACGAATCAAACCTGGTTGCTTTTCTTTGCGGAGCACATAACCCAACTATAGCCACATATACTATTTCACTAAGAACTGTGTGACATTAAAATCCAGATAAACATGTCTGGTATAATTTAACTGTGGTTAAAGCTGGGGTACCAAGTGTTTTTTTCTCATAAATAATCTGTGTTGTTTGTCCCAGCACTAAAACATGTTGTTTTTTACAAACTCCGTGAGTGACTATTTGAGGCTTTCGGGTGAGATCTGGGAGGCTCCTCTCTTTTTCACTTTTCTGTCTGAAAAAGCTGATCTAAAGACGTAACAGAGGTCAAAATACACAGGCATGTGAAAACTAGCGAAGGAACCAAACTGTTTTGAGAGAGAGAGACTATAGTTAGAAGGATCTTATAACAGTTTATTTTCTCGTATAGATTTAAAGTTAGCTATCCCAGCTTTACCAAAGTCGTGAGGTAAGCTGATAACGTTCAGTCCTACGAAAACAATGACGCCTGGAATGCAACCATTCAACACTTTCTTGAGCCGTGAAAGTGACATGCGGGCATTAGAGGGATCCATTGACAATCTCCTCTGAGTCGGTGTGGTCGGAGCTCAGGGCGCCGCTGGTCATGAGGTCTGCAAGTGCATGTAATGAACTTTGGCAAACTCTGCTCTGCGATCGGCCGCTGACGTGGGTCTATGACGTCTCTCTGAAGGGAAATCCTCTACTCTCATCTGTCACTTGTTGGCCGTATCGAGTTCTGCCCCTGGGAACAGCCACCACCTGAGTGCATTGACCTACTCAAACCGAGCAGACGACTAAGACTTGACATTAAGAGCTAAAATAAGCAAAAACGAAGCAACTCTCATTTCAGATGGATCATTTTCTTTTAATTAGTTGATCCAGGTTTTCAGTATCCGTCTCCAAAAGGGTTGGTAGTATACGCCCTAATTGGACAGGCAGACAATCTCTTTAGAGCAATAGAAATCCAAATGACACATTGCTGCTCTTCATTAGCCACAGTAATAAGACACAGACAACAGTTCTGCTATCAGCCAAACACAAACTGTACAAAATAAAGATTGATAGAAAAATAGATCAGAAAACATGTTTGAGAGATTCTGCAGAGGCTAGCACTTTGGTCGTGATGAACAAAAGACATTCATTTATTGCTTTAAGTGTGTTAATGTGGTTGTTTTTTTTTGCATTGGCTTATAAGGAATTACAGATGCAGTTTTGAGATAATGCGTCATATTCCAGAATACCAATTAGGTGAATTTGTATTTCTTTATATACAAGTACATCCAATGTATACAAGCTTCCAGTGTGATTTCAATCTTTCCCATTAAAATACTATCAACAGATGTTTTTTGTACATTCAGGATCTATATGTTGAGGCAGTATCCATTCCACTCATATTTCTTTTCCTCTCACCAACAGTTAAGTGCTTTACACAATCAGTCACACTGCGATTATCATCTGTGTTTCACTCCCTTGCACTTCTGCTTTAGCTGCCAAACATTTCTCCTTTTGCAATATGTTGTCAATATTCTCGTTTTAGTTTTGTGCAAGAGTTTAGTGCTCTGCTGCCCCTCCCCTCTCTCATTACAGATCATGAGATTATGTCTTTACTTCCTCTATAGTAATCAGATGTCGATTTTGTCCAGCAGCTCTGCAGATAAGACCTCTAAAATTGACGTAAAAGGAGTTGACTCAAATATAACTTAGCAAAGCTGAGTTGGTCTAATACGGTACATTCATCTTGACATCACTTTATCAGTTCACTATATTTAGTTAAACAACAGAATATGTCTTCCATTTATGTATCATCTAGGCACTTACAGACATTATTTCTGTACAGAAATAATTCATGCATTGTTTTGTTGTTTTTGGTTTTTAAGTAGATATTTGAATTTGTAAACAACTTCCTTATTTTGCATTGCTCTGCACAATACTGCTTGTGTAAATGTCAAAGGTGTGAAGCAAGTGGTGATTGTTCTGTCCTACTCATTATCGTTACATGTTCTTGTCGGTCATCAGAGCTGATGTTGAGCCAGGCTTGGCTCTGACAATGCACTGCTCCTGTTGACCTTCGCCACACAAACCAACAGCTCTCCTATGGAGAGAAATGGCGCTTACGTAAAACATGGCCTAAAGTTCAGTTGCAGGAGAGCCATGGAGCGTACATGGGATGCTGCTGTGGAGGTATGTACTGTTGAGGTGATATTGGACATGCATACATTGGTTGGACCTGTGCTATGTAGTAATTGTTAAAGTTTCCATCACAAACATATGGGGCTGGTTGGTAAAAGCAGGTGACATTTGCAGCATTTGGGATGGCATTTTGTTCAGCTAGGACTCTCAGTGCGAGAGAGGAGATGAGACTGAGTGTCTGCCGCCTCTCATGACCCATGAGGCACACCGTACTCTCCTGAACCACGTGGTATAACGTGGAAAGGTAGTCATACTTCCGGTCTTCTATGTCCACAAAGTGGTTCTGAAGGTAAGACTCCAGCTTCCTCCTCTGATCAGTCACATCTGGGAAGTCTATGAAGAAACGTGAACACATGTACCGCTGTAACAGTTTCATCTCTTCTTCAGAGGCGGCACGGAAGCCCCGTACCAGCAGGTGGCAGTACTTGAGTAGGCCCCCTCCTCGGATTTCCTCAGGACTCCTGGTGCAAATCAGGCGCTTACGCAAATGGTCCAGAGCAGTGGGGAAGTCTCCATAGACACTCTCTCCCAGGATGGTTGGGTGGAAGGTGGCGGCCATGGGATGCTCAGAGCACTCATAGAACAGCAGCAGTGAGTCCAGGCGGATCTGGAAGGAGTCTACACTAAACTCAAACTGCCTTCGAAGAGAGTCCACAAACTTGAGCTCCACGTTCTTGCCGCGGTTGTTGGAAAGAGAGATGAGGCTCCATCGGTCAGAGTCATTGCACACTTTCACCATCTTCTGCACATAGGCCTCCTGCGCACAGGGTAAAGACTGTTACTATACACAACATGACAGGAGCGTGTTCTCAATTGGCATCACTGTTCTACTTCAAGAAACCCTTTAGGACTGCAGAAAATAAGTACACAAATCATCTCTTAACATGAAACACTACAAACAGGATTCTGATACATGATTTGAAATAATACATTTTCAAATCTGAATCCATCAGACTGTTTTAGACTCATGTTTAGCGGATCACATCTGTAGCAGGTCAGCTGTCTCCAGGTAACCCAGCACAGTCTGATTAATGTGGATCCTGCTCAATTGGATTAGACCTATCCTCTTTTGTTTCAACACTTTTAGTTATTAAACACATTTAAAGTGTTTTTTTTATATTGTACGTGAATCAGATACACTCTAAAACAGTTGGTTTGAACATAAATTCAACAAATTATTTACAAATACATTAAGGCATACTACAAAGACTGGTCATGGTACTCCCTGATGGTGTGGTTAAAATGATCACATACCACCAGTGTAATAGTTTAGTGTACCTGTTACTTTAAAAAGTTTTGTATCATTTATCGATAAAACAAAATAAAGTTAACCAATCTTGAGGCAGTTTGATGAAGTGGGGGGAAAAAAGCAGTGGAGCATACCTTTAACGTCACTGGAGTTATTTTTTCCTTATTGACTCCCTCTGGCAGAAAATCTAGAAGCGAGTCCAGAACTATGTCTTTCACAATGCGGAACTCCATCTCTCCTTTGAGTTCTGCACAGAAGATGAGGTCCAGGTCCTTCCAGCCCAGGCCGCTGTCTTCATGCAACACGTAACTGGCCGCAGAGCCGTTCAGACGCACCTCTCTGACGTGGATGCCTTTCTCCTCCATGCGGCTGCGGACCACTTTGACGATGTCCCGCGGCTTCATCTCCAAAGTGGGGAAGCTCCATCTGCCGTGTATGGGTATGGAACCTGTGAGGATGGAGTCCAGGCGCTGCACTTGCTCCCAGTTCAGTACGCTCAGGTTAATAGCCTCTGCGCTCAAACTGTCCTCAACTTTTAAGTTTTCATCCATTTTAAATAAGCGAAAAAGTTGTGTTATATAGACCTGTCAGGATCTGTTGGAGTTGACAGTGCGCATGTCACTGTTAAAGCATGTGGAGAGAGAGAGAAAAAAAACGTAATTAAAAGTCTTGAATAAAGCTGTTATTCCGTAAGCTTGTTCGCGCGTCTTGGATTTTTACTGTCGCATCCATTTCTTGCGTAAAACTTCTGGATGTTTGCGTCAATTTCAATCGCGTCTTGGAGCATCCCCCATGTTCTGGTCTCCTGCACACCAACTTTTGCAAAGTGGTGCAGCGAAGACGAATTATTTACATTTTGGATTGTTAAATATATTTGTAAAGTCTTGCGAGAGATGCTATTGTCGTCAAGTTCCTCCGCAGCTGCAGCTCAACTTGTGAGACTGCGCTTCCCGTCTGAGGAGAGTCTGGGCGGGCGCACGTTTGATTGACAGCTGATACTGAGATACCGCCTCCTCACTGAGGGGCTGGGAACCTGATTATGGCAAAATTTAATCAACGTGGGGCAACGACGATCTGCTGGATTCTGTCTCACTTATGATGAGATCATGATTATTCATTTGTTTGGATCTAAAAGGTAAAAAAAACCCATA
Source organism: Pomatoschistus microps (assembly GCA_029875035.1). Taxonomy (NCBI): domain Eukaryota; kingdom Metazoa; phylum Chordata; class Actinopteri; order Gobiiformes; family Gobiidae; genus Pomatoschistus; species Pomatoschistus microps. Next base: position 2,048 of record JAPMNZ010844379.1, on the reverse strand, counting down.
CAGAATTATTCTTCTCCATTCATATAACAAGACATGGAGCGTTTGCTCATGTTCGACTTCACTATATTAGAAGTATATCCATGCAAACTCATCGAAATGTGCTCAGCACAATACTATTCCCAACTGAGCAGTGAAGGCCCAGTGTAGAATGCAAAAGAATAACATTTAAAGAGTGGATAGATTTGCACAAGAGCTAATGGTTTTTATGTTGAATCTATTAGAGACGGTTTCACGCGCGTCACTGCAGACGAGTCCATAATGCTGCTTACTGCAGATTAGCCTATATGTGCAGAGCCACACTCACTCAGGTCACACAGCCATGCACACATCCACTCTGACATTACTGCAACAGCCCCACACTGAATCTGAATGCGGAAATTGTGTAAATTACTCTTGCTTTATTTTAAAAGATTCTGACAATGGATCTAACATTTAATTCATGCTTGAGAATTCACTCAAGTTTGACATAAACCATTGTCCTCCTTTGAGCATCAGTATCACCCCTTTAGTGTACATTTCCAAATATGATCTCCTGAGTGTTGCAGAATCCCAGAATGTCTCATTCAGCAAGAGCTGTGCAGCTTACAGCCTCTTACTGCACCTCTGACCTCTGACATGTCAAGTGGATGACACCGGCTTGGACTGTGATGTCTGACGACATCCGAGGATTGACGAGGGGATTTCAGACCCCTTGTCATCCTGCCAAACCAATTTACACTTATGGAAACAAAATTGAGACGACTGTATGTCATTCCTTCATGGCCACACTATGTGTGAATCTTCTGAATGAATGTTCAGTGTTGTAGATGAGGTCTATAACAAGACTTTATGCAGTCAAAAAGCATCAAACTGATTTTCTAACATTCAACAGTACATTTATAATTTCAACATGAATAATCCTTGTGTGCTGTTGACCAACATCTTCTGTGTGATTGTGCGACATGGAATTGCATTAAGAGATTACAGTGAGCCCGTTACAGGCCCAATGAGCTGCCTGCTTCCTCTTCCATTTCCACCTCCAGCACTGCCAAGTTACTTTTCAGTACATTGCAATGCCTTTATCACCAGGTACAATGTTTGAGAGTGAATTCTGAAATGGTTTGAAACACCATGGGAGGACATGGATTCCTTTATTTTCAGTGAATGTCAATATATATTCTTTCACAATGCCTCTCACAATTTTCACCAGAGGAATCAAGCTGACAGGTGTTTTCAGATAGCAAAATTAGAATACAATATTCATAATCCATGATCTATCCAAACCTTTTTGTTTTAACAAATATGACAGCCAAGTAGAAATCATTCATGCCAAGTTAAGCTGAAACATAAGTTTAGTTCTGTATTGAAATGCAATCTGACTTATATTGAGAATTAAATGGTTGGATTATTTAAATTCATTTAGGTCAATTCAGCAGGAGGCTTGAGAAGCGTTTTTCATTTGACCCTTGTAAGACATCCTTCCATCTCCGTTCACCTTGAGGACGTATAAGCCTCCTATGTTGCTAATGAGATTCTAATACATTGAGGAGAGTCAAGCTGAGCCTCTCTACACCACTCACCGCACAAAAGACACATGAATTACATTTTTATAGGAACACACAACGATATAAGTGCACACACAAGCCTATACTTTAATTATCCATATGTGTTATTTAAGTTATTATTCAAGTTTAAAATATTCTACACATATAGGATTGGTCTGAACAATTTTGACAAAGAAAATTATTGTGTTTACAGTTCACAGGGATCATTGATATTTGACACATGAGCTGCATAGGAATTCAAGGCAAAAGAGAAAATAAGAACTTATATGAGAGTCGGATTTTCTTAGTGCAATTAGCAAGATTTGCAATTTGCGCATTTTGATTTTGTTATGCCGTATCTTTGACTTCTTTCTGTGTCTTCTAAAATGCACAAAAGTGAGTTTGTTTGCCATCATTATAATAAAATAATAGTTTGTTACACCTGCGTTCAAACAGTTTGTTAGCAGGATATTTCAGATCCAGTCTCAGCCTCAGTTTCTTTAACAGTTTAACATATTTTTTGAC
>JAPMNZ010844364.1:0-24293 GCA_029875035.1 Pomatoschistus microps | reverse complement strand
TATATATATATATATATATATATAAATACAATACGCATACACATTCAAAATAATTTTGCCGATGCCAGTTGCCACATCAAATGATTTGTCTTACTAAGACAAATCATTGCAAATAGCTGGAATACACCATTGAGCTTTGATTTGATTTCAAATAAATTGTCTTTCATTTATTTTTGTGCACTGACTCTAGTGTTACTACATCAGCACTTCCAACAAATTTTTCAAATTTGCTATCATTAAAAGCTGCTTTTGTACATTGCAATTGCATTACTTTCTTTTTGTGCATTGTTGAGCTCATTTGAGTTTGATTTGGACCTAGGCAAGAGAAATATCTGTGCAGTGCAGCGAGTGCAGTCTAGGATCCAGAGACATCACAGATTGTACAGTTAATATCTCTGAATATTTTATGGACATGCCAGTCCATCTGGTTTATGAATGCATATAAAACTGTCCTCCACCAAATGACTCAAATGAACATCAAAGGGTTGAAAAATCAGTGCAGGATTGATCAGAATATAATATAATATATCACAAATGTTTTCTTAATCTCATGTGTGATATGTTACAGTATCTATTCTGGTATCTTGGCGACGAGCTAATGTGCAGCTTTAATTTGAATATTTTCACACAAACAACCGTTGTATCTTTTTATAGATCTTTGAATTGCAAGCATGGTTTATGCATTTGCGATTTGTTCTAGATCTCTGAATGAGAGCGGTAGAACGAAATAAATCTATTTGGGATGTGTGAACAAAAGAACCGTTGCCATGTATTCTATTTTATTCACCCTCTGTGGTTAATGGAAGGAAAAGCTTACTCTGTCAGACCCGTGGCAAGGTAAAAATAGCTTTCCCTGATTGTGGATCAAGCTCACAACATGCACTTAATACCTGTCTTTATTTATTTTAGGCAAAGGTTTCTCAACATGGAAGAATGACTATAGCCCTGTAAGAATAACATAGTGTTCATTTTACTGCGCAGAGGTAATGCATTTTTCCAGCACTGATGGTAATTGAGAGATTTGATAGATTCCAGACCTTTGGTGGAGCAGCGTTTGTGTGTGCATGGGTACTACTTCTGTTAATGCTTTTATTAAGCCAAAGGAATACAAATGATATCATTAGTATTTAGTAGAACATGCCGCTGCGTATGGTGCAATATGTTTTGCTTTCTTTGATTCATCGACAGGCGAGTATTTGGAACAAGCGCCTTCACTGCGGAGTGCAGACAATAGATCATTGATGCCTCTCTGTCCTCTTTCTCAACCTGTCAGTCCATTTCCTTGTTATGTTCTGGCCTGAGGAAGACTTGGCAAAATGAGAGACATTCAGACTGTGTTTTTCCTCTGTTTTTTCTGCTCTCTTAGCCATAAGTCACACAGAGCTGTTGCTAGATTTGATGTTTTAAGGATTGTAGACTGTTAACAAAGCCACTCAAATGAAAATACTATTGGGTATTGCATTACATACAAAACAGAGTCATATTTATTTTCAAGTAATTATATAGAAAGAAATGTTGATATATGATAACTGAACTTACCCAAGCTGTTTCCAGTTGATGTAATGTCAAAATCTTATTACATAAACAACAGCAAACTGCAGATGCTAAAAGTATTGTTCCTTGAAAGTACCACTCAACTTCCAGGAAACTACATAAGCGATTATGAGATTATGGCTGACCAGTTTGTATTACGTCCTCATCGTCATGGAGCATTCATAGAGCCTCAAATTACAAGTTAATCTGTTCTTTGTGCCAAACTGACACTGTATGTGCCGTGGGGCCCAAATAAAAGTGGTAATGAACGACTTAGAGTAGTTTAAAAGCAGAACCAGTCAGAGTTGATCAGAAATGACCTGCTTGTTTAGTGGATCCAGTCCGTGTCACATGAAAACAGTCTTGTGAAAACAGTTTGTCTAAGGATGAGAAGCAGGACTTCAAACACGCACCATCAGGAATGTGGAAAACACAATTGTTATTTATTCTCGTGGCGTGGTTGAATGTGGAATTGATACTAATTACACCGACTACGATGTTACTACATTGTTAGTATATTTGATAACTTACGTGTGTTCAACATGCTTTATATCAAAAATGCTACATAACAACAAATATAAACAGATGGCACTGTCTCTTAATGACATATTGCTTCCTGTAACGTCTTGCTGTAAGCCACAGCCGAAATCGTCTCCCCTTGGGCTCTGCTCTAGTTGTTATCATGCGCTCATAACTGTCAGACCCCTCCGCCAAATAAATCCAATGCAAACGCAACATTGTGTGGTGTGTAATTATGGAAAAGAGTTCCGCTTGAATTAATTGTATGGCAGGATGTTGACATTTTTCCACTGTGTACAAGGGCTGATAAAACCGTTAAAAATTTAATTCAGGTTATGATTCAGACAAACTGCAACATCAATCGGTATCAGCTTCACATCTCTCACATGTGACAGTCTTTATTTTATTTATTTTGTGTATTTCAAACAACACTTCACTACAGTTGAAATGTACGTTTATTTGAGAATGATTATTATTAGCTATGAATAAAAGGGTTCTGCTTGGCTTCACTTACTGTTTACATACTTCCCCTGAGCAGATCTGGTGATCCACAGCCTCTTATGTAATGACAGGAATTCACTGTGGAGCCTTGTTGAATGACAAGCCCCCAAACATGTCCAACAAACCCCTCCTCCATATTACACTGTTACCTTTAGGGAGCATGCCTATCCCAAATAATATTATCCTTCCACTCAACAAACATATTAAATCATGTTGCCCATAGAAGATAATGAGGGCCGTCTTTGAGGAAACTTTGATCTAGAATGGCATGTAATTCATTGCTTGACCCAGTTCCCAATCTGCTGATTAGATTGTGTTCTCTCTCAAAGCCAATCTTTAGCAGAATTGACTTAAAACGAATGTGCTGTACAATAAAAGATATGCCATTTTAAAAAATGTACTAAGTGGATTGGCAGTTTGGATTACAACAAAGACAAATACAGACTACACTGCTATATAGTTTTAGAATATGTGCTTTTGGATGCTGTTAAATGATATGCCTGATGACAAGTTATGTGATTCATCTTTCACGACTCTTTAAAGCTCAGAACATGCATCTGTTTTAAAGTTGATATACCATTTCTTATGCATAACTTGATACCTTGATAAAACTATATGTTATGTTGTGGGCTGCTGACAACCTTAGAGATCAGAGCTCACAGCTGCTGTGGGAGTTTGTAGCGTGACAAATGAATGGATGTCATAGTGGATCGAGTATCATCCTCTCCTGGCTTTTGAACCATTGGCTGCAGCATTTTCATATATGCTGAAAAATAATGTTGACATTCGCAGTTTCGCACACAATTGGACAATATGTTGATCTTGTTGTGTTGAAGGCCGGGGTAATAAAACCTTGAATAGAGTCCTAAAACTATTTTAAGGATAAAGTAATATTTATGCATTATACATTAATGTTTTGTGCATTCTCAGCCAAAACATTTATGCTTGGTTTTGCACATTCAGCTGAACCATGTTACTGCCACCTACTAAATTAAATCAAGATTTAACTTTTTATCAATATTTCCTACTCTCTTTTGTATTTGCTTGATTCTTGAGTGTACATGCTGAATGGACTGCACCATCAGATATTGACCCCAGACTGCCTTTAGTTGTCTGTATGCAGCAGCATCAGCAGGGGGAGAGACAGTGAACAGCACTCAGAGCAGCATAACACAACACCAAAGTCCCAATCTCTTTTATCCTGCAACCACTTAATTTGACCGTTATAATGTCAGACTCTGACTCATCAAGTCTTCATTCATAATCCAATTGTGTACACTTACACAGATTATATGTGTATGTATACACACATTTGTACATTTTCTTAAACGTATTGTATTCAGTTGGATCATTGTCACCAGTTGAACAGTGAATATACAGGACAAGTTCTTGTTTTTACTAGACGATGCTCTGAAGAATCCCTTCATCTATTACTGGACCAATTAAGCACAAACTTTTCAATCTGGCGATCAATAAAGCAGCCGCTCTTATTGGCCGCGCGCCAGACACTTGGATGGTTGCTATGGAATCGCTCAGAGGAATGTTTAATGTAACAGAATAACATAAATCATGTGCCGCAAAGTGATGCAACGTGATCTTGTTGTTTTCTATTTAAAACAGAGCCATTTTCATTTACAATATGGTACTGTACAAGAACATCTGGTCCTTAATATTATAAATTAGTTCTCCATGGTGACGTGACAGATACATGTGTTACATTCTGCAGTCTTTGAAGGAACAAATGGAGGTGAAAATATGGAAATGCTCCATTTTCTTTTGTCACAGAGCAGTGCTCCACCCAGCTCAAATGAATGAGCCACTTTAGTGCTTTACTATAATTAAGACCAGCCAGCGCTCCCCATGTTTGTGAACCAGACTTTCTGTACTCTCTGTACTCCATCAGAATAACATCTCCTCTGGGGGTAAGTGCCCTTTTGCGAGAAAATAATTCTTATTGAAAAAATAGCACATGGCCCAGCATCCTTAACAATACTGTCCCATATTTCTTTAGACAATATGCACCTTCATTCTCTGTTTGAATCAGTACAAACCAAGGCTGCAAGATGAATCGTAAAAAAAAAAATTGAAATTCTAATTATAAAATCGCAAAGACTGTTATTGTAATAGATTATTGTAAAACTTTGATCATGTATTTCGTCTATAACTACACTCTCATCATCAACATATAGGTTTAACAGTTAATTAGTCCCCCCCAACAATATTACAGATTGTTATATTCCAAACGTGTACAGCTTGAACGCATGTTTTGAATTAATCTATTATGTACAATGAAGCCTTTAATTCAAGAGCTGGAAAATGTGCAAGGACAAGTTACATCACAATGGTGAGTCACTGTTCATGATAACAATCTATTGAGCTTGAGCCTTTGAGTATCACAATAACAAAGCAGCAACAGAATGAGGTGAAAAGGATCTGTGAATTATATCACCAATAAACTCATTCATCATCAATGGCTTATAATGGTTTACTGAGGATTATTGTTCATTGGCCATTTCATTTATGTTGTAGACTGAAAACTCAAGCAATAGCTGACAGTACAAGTAGTAAACATGGCTAATGCGCACAATATAAGAAGCATACAATAAGGCAAAGTGCTGCAGTGTAGACCTGGACGTTCAATGTTTGATTAGATGTTGTTTTAACACAGTGATGGTAGCAGACAGACTGAGCAGAGTCACACCTCTCAGTCTGTGCTGGTTATTGTGCACTTGTGTGAGTGCTCACAGTCACTGCCTGTGACTGATGCCCCGCTGATCAACAGCCACTTACTCATTTACAAACACATTTGATTTTTTGCCGCTACATTAAGTACATTTTACAAATTACACTGACTGAATTATATAGTGACGCACTCATTATCATTGGGTGTAAACATGTTGCCTGTTGTCCATTTTAATAGTTATTTCAAGAACCATGTGCACTTTTTCACAATGTTAGCAACAATTTCTTTAGTTAATCGTTCAGTGGTAGAATGTAAGTTTGTGTTGAACCCCCCTGCTCCTTGTGCAGGCTGTCCATGGTGTCACTGACAGATGCTGCTGCCTCTTTATTTGGTCAGGTTTCAATAACGAGACCCAGAGCCAGATCGGCGTCTGTACACCCCCCTAACCCACACATGAACATGAACACACACACACACATGCATGCACAAACACACACGCACACATACCCCTTGTGGAGCAGAGCATTGGAGCAGTGACATGCACGGACATAAAATAAATTAGTTAAAGACTTAAACTTAAATTACTTAAAGTAAGACATTGTCAGTGAATAAATTACACAATTAAAGCAAAACCATGAATAATAAAAGGGAAATACAATTTTACATGATCATGTCATTTTTATTGGGTCATATAAATGGATTTTCTGTCTCGTTCAATTTGACAGTTATTGTTCTTACTTTTTTTGTTACAAATAAAACAAAGTATGTAATATATACACTAATCCTTCCACATGTCCCACAACAATATATTGCTGTCTGTCCTAAAGTTAAAATCAAATAAGAAAATCTGATTATTGGCTTTCATGGCTGACCGTTTCCCACCAGCCTCACAAAAGCAGCAGGCAGATCCAGTAAATTCCTTGGCCAAGCAGATAATGTGGAAATGTTGACAACAGCAAATTTGAGGCGCATGAGTGATTTAAAGACTGCAGTTGGTGACATGGAGCAGAAGAAATGAGCACACTGGCCTAAAAACGGCTGTCACTCTAAAGCACACTGAATATTAATGAAGTATTCCTCGCATTGGGTTTGTTTTAAGACCTCTGATGCTTGTATTTCACACAAAGATGACTGGAACCGGTTTATTCCCTCGCACCAGTTAATAATTAATTTCATGGAATTTGATTGTGACTATTATCATGCTTGTAACAGAAAGCCTTTTCCTATTGTTATAAATAAACAGAATGTTGTGTACTTTTTTGTAGATGTTACACATTGTGTATGTGTTGCCATCATTCACTTCCAGTTTCTGTTCATCGCAATTACTACCCCACTATTACAACATTTTCTTTTCATTTTATATCATCATCAGCAAATATTAGATCTACTGCATGCGGTTGAATATAATAGAGCCATATTTATGAATTGAAATGTGTGCATATATATCACAGTGGGTTGCAACGAGATTTGTAATTTTATTGCCCGCTGTATATCATATGACACTAATGGCTTTAGCAGACTGCGGCATGCACCACATTCACACAAAGCTCTTTTCATGTTAACTTAGATTATATATATATCAGATTCATATGTTTTATTTCAAAGCAAGAGCCACATGCTAGAGGAATAAATGGCACAATTTAAACAGACCAAATAAACAGTAGGAAAAACAATATCAAATTGACCTGGAACTAATGGAACTAAGTGCTTCCTTGTTATGCTAAAGCTATTTTATTTTAGTATGGAGTTATTGTTCATATATCTTGTGTTGTGTGCTCCTCATTCCTACAGTTCTGTAATCAGTGATCTCTCCATCTTAATCTTAACTCATACCAACATTAGAAATCTCAGATAACACAAAAATCAAAAAATCATCAATGATCTCATACTAGTGTACAATACATGTCCTAAAACGTATGCCAATGTAAACCTTTATACTGATTTACTCATTACCAAACAACAAATGTGTTTTTAAATATAAAGACTGAAGGTAACCAAAAAAGGCAAAGGAACAACTACAATTGTTTTTACTCTGCTATGAGTTATTTAAAAGCATTAATAGATTAATATTCTTTTATCAGACTTAACCTAGTTATAACTGACCAAGAGATGTCTCTTTAAGGTAGAAGTGGTATCACCGTGGAAATGCTAAAATGATTATTAAAAAGCAAGGTTGAGACTTACTACCACGCTTCTTGTTAATGCGCTCAGACCTGTTGTTACTTACTCTTGCCTCACTATGATGTCATGCGAGTCAACCATGTTTCATCTTAATCAAGTGTAAAGTGAGACAAGAACAGCGCAGATCTTATCACCCCTGCATTTAAAGTCACAGCACACTTATTACCCAACCTTTCCTGCTTATAAGGTCTAATGAGTCACCATAGTTTAGTATTAATCCTGGAAACAGCCTTATCTTTTCATTGTCAGAAAAGGAAAGAGTGTGTTTTACACACTCTTTCAGTTGTGAGCCAAGCAGAGGTTGCACCACACCATATTGTGTAATGTCATCAATGTCATGAACAGCCCCAGCCCGGACACTATTGTAGTTTATGAGGTCAAAGGCTTTACAGTGTGTCCTGAAAATGTTATGCTACAGTACACCACAGCTGTTTGATCCAGAGAGAGAAAGAGAGAGACAAGCACTGCACCCAAAGAGAAACAAATTGCATAATGTTCTACTGCGCTTATGTAGCCAATTAGATATCTTACAAATAGGTAAGGTATTCTGTATTAGGAAAGGCTGTCTGGAACAAAAAGAATAGTAAATAGTGCATACACTAGTGTCTAGTGTCATGTTCTGACACGAATACACACACCCAATGTGCCAATGTGCATCTTTCGCTGTGTATATTTTTCAATGCCTTGCGGCTATGTTTCAAGTTAAGTCTAATCAAGTGAAATACTGTGAGGGCCCTCGGGAGAAAGGTCTGACGTTGACCGCTCACAATCTAATCCCTGGCATTTGAAAGCAAGCCTCGTCTTCATTGCAGTGAGCTGTAATTGTACATGACAGCCCACGATTAACCACACGGACAAATATTAGTCCTTTGTCTTCAACATGTTTCCTTGATTGTTTTCTTTGACGTCTTTTCACTATTATTGAATTAATTGGTCAAATGGATTATTGTATGGCTTCTGTGTCCTTCTCTTCGCCAGCCTAGATTACATAGTTATGATGCCCTTTTACGCTTGAACAAATAGTTTTACAATGTAAACTTAAAAAGTGTTTAGTCTGCACAAGACAAGGTGAAATTCTCGCTCGTTGGCCATCCTTGAAATAATAACTCACCGTCCAGAATTTCCCATGAATGTCATGTTCAAGGGCTTTGTACAAGCATCTGAGACAGTAAATTATTCATATAAAAAAAACCTTTTTGAAACTGCCTGGCTCTGCTTCTTCAACTGTTGGACCATATAGTTGGCATTGTGCACCAGAAAAATGTTTCCAGAGTTTTCTGCTTTCAAGAACAGGTCTTAACATATGCTTTTGCTGGAAACAAACAAAGTCAATTATCTTCAGATTAATAGGTATTTTGTATATTGTATATTCATATATATACTCTTCCAAGCAAGAGTACAGTTTAAAACTGTAAAATGTTGCCACTTAAATAATCCCCAAATACTACCTGTCTACTTTGTCACTGTCTGTTTTAAAGTGCATTTTTTGTAGCTTTGATTACATAAAGTAGATTTTAACTGTGTGTTGTGACAGCATTATAAGATTTGACCCACTTTGTGTCATTTTTGGACTCCATGTATGGCTGTTCTTATCTTATCTTCCTTGTGTACTGTATTGTATTAAACGGATGTGATTTGTTTGCCAGCTGGTTGTCACAGGTGGTAAAGGATTAGTCAAGTCTCTGCTGCTGTATTCATTACAGGCCCACATAAAACAACCACAAGTTAGTGTACGCCATTTACTCGGCTTTGTTTAAACTTTCTGAGGCGGTGAAAAGAGATCATGTAACTACACCGCAGCCTGCCTTCAGCGGTCACTAGAGGGTTGGATTACTTTCAAACTAACCAACTGAGTATTTCACTACTTACTAACCAAATATTTATACAGCTGCCATCTGCTAGGGACAAGTTGCCCAGAACTGTGAATAATCCTGTATTGTTTCCTTTGACACTCATTAGGCCTCTTGAATGTGTTTTCTTAGGTCAGGAGGAGGATGGTCGTAAAGTTCTGGTCCTGAGTTACCCCCAGTACTGTCGATACCGCTCTCTGCTGGTGCGTCTCCAGGAGCAGCCCTCATCTCTTCTCCTTGACCACACGGTGCTGGCACTGGGGGGCATCGCAGCTCTGGGAGGGGCTACCAAGATCCTTTACTGCAGGGACACCTTTGAACACCCTTCGCTCCTACACAACGACAGCATCTGTGACCAATTTGGTGAGTTTGATCGTAAGGTTTAAGGGGTTATTTCAAGCAACAAAAATATGCCCCACGCGGCTTTCAGTCAATTCAACTTGATAAATAAATTGACGCCGTTAAAAGGAGTTTGCGTTAATGCTGTTGTTAAAGCATTTAACTGACTGCACTATTTAAAGTAGGGCAAGTGCACATTTACACAAACCCAAAATAAAGCAGGGATCCCTGGTTCTCCATTTCTGATCTGTGTAGTGATCCACAATGAGAGAGATAGAGAGACAGTTAAGTTAAGTTTGTGCCAAAAAAGTAAAGCGAATGGAGACAAACAACTAGATGTGATGAGGAAACAATGTTTCAGGAAAAACATGCATCAATATATTCAATTATTTTATTATAATTTTTAGTTTTTGGCAATGACTTGAAATTAAAGTTATGAATTAATACATAGCTCAATTACTATAATAATTGATAGCAGACCTACAATTTTGTATCTTTGTAAAACGTACATTTTGCATAATCCTGTCCTTTAAGTCAGGCAATGGATGCCGCTCTGCTTGTGATTTATGTGAGAACAGGAAAGCTATTATGTGTCATCTTCAAATATCTATTTCAAAGCATGTAGCATATACCTTCTCGTAAATGTACCTACGTTATGCCACATTTTATACACTTAATTACATTGACTCATTTACAAGAGGAATCTTTAAAATTCTCCACTTTTAGCACAGGTGTGCTTTCATCACCAGTTATGTTATAATGAAAAAGATTGTGAGCCAGCGCGCAGATGAAGTGGGTTGCTGGGTATTTTGAGCACAAACGCGTATGTGGGATGGACTTAAATAAACCATAGCACTAGAGTTTAATACTGTGAAACTATGTGTCATCCTGAGCAACAGTGTGTGGCTGTGTAAAGTGTATGTGTAAAGTACATTGACTAGACATGATACTGCGTTGTCATTGTTCAATGTGCAATAGTAAGTGCAATGTATGACTCTTTTGCTGTTGTTTTATTGCTCTTATTCTTGTAATTCTCTTCCTGTAAATTGTTTGACTTGATTGGAGTCATAGAGATCTTTAGTGACTGCATTCTTGCTCTCTTTTTCTTTTTTCTTTTAAAGCTTTATTCTCTGTGGCTCCAACCAGTCTCTACATGTCTAGTGTTTTTCGAACATTAAGTGACTGTGTCTATCTCATTTGGTTACACATCTCTCAGCAGTGAAGGAATATGAAAAGTGTCTATTTGTCACTGTGTTTTTTCCAGTCTCTTTTTATTAACCTTTGTGTCCAGCTAAAACAAAGCATAATAACATGATCACCTATTTTTATATTTCCTTGCTACAGCTCTGGGCACTTGTGTTGGATCAGTTCTGACATTCCCAGTAATAAGTGGTCCACTCCTTAAGTCATTGTTTTCTGATGCTATAACTTCATCCATCGGTATTTGGTTTTACAAGATCTGTAGAAGTGAAGGCAGGAGGAAAATGGTTTTGGGCTCAGGAAAATAAGTTATGAATAGTAACTTGACTTCCTGTGGCTGCTGTTGCTCATTCACTTGGCCCAATAATGCCATTCCTGACTGGGCCACATTTAAGCTAAGGTTTATTTTGAGAGCCTCGGGGAGCTCCGGGTCTGACTGTAAAGTGCTGTTACTCACAGGAGGGTTTATGAGGGCTGAACCACCTTTAAACACGCTGTAAGTGCTGTGTTTGTGAATGTGTCAGACTGTTAAGACAAGTCATTTTAATATGATGTATATTATAAACACATGATCTTTGAACAGAATAAGCATAATTTTCACACATGTTGCAATACACTTGACAGTAAGACGTGTCAATGATTGATAAATTGACTTTAAGACACATTTTCTTACTAAAGTCCTTGCTAAAGTATTATTTATAGTACTTTATATAAAGTACAAAACAGTGCATATTGGAGGTACAGTAAAACCTGGATGTGTAAAAACAAAACGTTTAATTTTTGTCTCAGCTATTTTAGGGGATTTAAGTACTTATCTTGGCGCAATTGAAAGAGGTAGTATTTCTGAATTGTTTATATTTATATACATGGGATTTTCACTGTATTTAATATGTAAACATCCCATCATGTTTCACTCTTTGAACCAAGTCTTGTAGGAATTGTGTCTTTTCCCTAGCTGTAGAAAATTGACCTGAGAAACAGTTATAAGACTTTGTTCTCACCCTGCGCTGATGCTAATTTTGACCTTTTAAATTCAGCCAAATGTGCTGTGGCAGCTCTAATAGCTGTCCATCTTGTTTGAGCTAATTCATAAAAGTGTGTCAGGTGACCTCAGGGGGTAGAGAAGAAGAAGAGAGAGGAATCTAATATGCTTTTGTGGAGAGTCTCTGTTCAGATCAAATGAAAGCACGCTCCTTTCTGTATACTCCTCAAATTTGTTCAACATAAGCTAAGGGGTGTGCACTATTGATTAACCCCATATCTGACATTACGCACTCTGTATTGATTTGGATATTTTGATGGGCCCCTGCATCTCCCTCCCTGTTCTGTACATAATTCATGGTTTTTGTTCCTGTCACATTCGATGTCCTTGGCTGTGCGCGGGCCCAAACTGCAGGTTGTGTGCGTAAACAGATCTAGGAGCCCTGCGATCCATATTCATGTCGGGCATCATCTGTCACCCCTGCAGCTGCTCGCCTCACAGGGAATGACACAGTTTTTGTTTATAATTATCGTGCATTCTTTGCCAGTGAGCGATTGATTATACCCATGCTACTTTGCTACTCCGCTTTCATTCCTTGCCCGTAGAAATGCAATATTAGAAATCACTGTGAAGAAAAACTTGCTCGAAAAATATAAACAAAGTCTCACATACTCTATAATGATATTGGCATTTCTGTGGCAGCGCTCGGGCTGTGAGTAAAACGCCAGAAATAGTGTGAGTGGGCCCGGCTTTGGGAGCAGTGAATGACAGATGACAGTTGTGCTATTAGCTGTCATGACACTGTCGGGCACATATATTTGGCATCGATGCGCAGAGGCTGGAGCATAAGCATTTGTAGCCTGGTCTTTGCTGTAATGTATATCTCGCCTCTGCTTAAACAGGGCTTTAGTTCACCCTGACAGATGCTCTTTTAAGGAAATATTATGACTAAAATTCCTGCCATATTCCCCTGATTTCAAAGCCATGCCCCAGAACTGCTGACCTTCCTGTCACCTCCCTGGTCAGAAACCTTACACTGCTTATGTGCACATTGCTTAAATCAACAGCTTTTGTAGAGTTTGTGAAGCAATCATTTTTGAAGAATAGCAGCTGACTCGTTCAACTTGTTTCTCATTTGTTGTGCATTTCCAAGACCAATCTCTTTTGGCACTGTTTGTCGTCATATTGAGCACTAAAAATGTACATTTTATCCATTGTACAAAATGTCAAATGTCAATATTTGTAACTCAACAAGGCAGTGAAAGAAGCACATATGTGATTTATTAATGCAATGCATTTGCAGTATCCAGAAGCCCTGTTCAATGTGGCAGTGTGAAATAGTGACTCACAGAGCTCTTTCTTATTATGCAAACAGGATTTTTATCAAGTTAAACACAGCTTGTTGTGTTCTGATTGTGACCTTTGCAAGACTTTCTGTTTGGACAAACAAAATGTATTATTGAGGAAGAAAAGTTAACGTCCCCAGCTTTAACTGTAGAACTATAATGATAATATTCTAAAAGTAAATTATTAATAGTGCTGAAAATAATAGTATTAATTAGTGAAAACCATCCAAGTTGTATTTTTTTGACTCTCTGAAGCTAAACTTGTGACTTTGTAGAAAGTAATATAAATAAATGATGATAAATGATTTATTCAATTATACATTATAAATAATTAGGACAAAATAACTGACCTAAATTAAAAGCAAAAAAAAAAAAATCTTGAGTACAGTAGTTTTACAGAATATAAACATTGTTGTTGTTAATATTGATGATTAAAGACTAGATATTTGTACTATTTGCGCTATACATTGTCTCAAACACAGCCTTGTTGGGTTGGGTCACAATTTAAAACTATGCAATGATGTCATTGTTTCTACAACTTGAACCACTTTCACTGTCGTCTTTCTTTAAACATGAAAACTGATTAGATGAAATATGCATACAGCAATAAGGCCCCATGACAGCACCGTCTGTTAATGTAATAGGCAAATTGCTTACTAAGCTCATGTTTTCCCATCTCCTCTGCAGATTTGTCTTAACCACCGGCCTATGAATTTTTCATCGTCCATATGTCACGGGTATACAGGGGATGTTGAAGAGGACTTTAGAGGAGAAGAGAGAATATTAATAGTAATGTATTTTTGTAATCTAAATAAACAATATATGTAGTGATTATGATGAAAATGTTATTTTCAAAAACCCTGACTGTATATAGACCACATGCTTGTTGAGCATGTGGTCTATATACAGTCAAAAATGCTTTTCATCCAGCATTAGTAAAACATGTCTCTAATACATGACAATTTTGCCAATTATTTCTGCTGTGCCTTGATAAGAAGGACCTATTTGAGCAGGAACCATTATGTAGAAAAACCTTTCAGCAGCCTTGACCTGCTTTTATTTACAGCTCCCAATGTCTCGCAGAAAACCAGCGAAAAATCGACTTAACCACACATTTAGTTAAATGTTTGTCCAATAAACACAAAGATCTTAGTGATTTGCATTGAGAACACTGCAGAAGGCTGTGCTTTCACCAGCACTGAGGTATCTTCTATGCGCTAGAAAACAGCATTTTTATTTATTTATGACTCACTCAAAACACATTTACTTTCTTCTCAATGTGAATGGCATTTTATAGTAAAAAGAAGAAGAATATTATAATCTCCTAAGGATGTTAGAAGGTTCACATCACATTACGTATCTATCAGTTAATTACTAATGTCTCCCAGTTCTTATATAAATGTTAACTTTGTTACATGGAACAAAGAGAACAAAAACTTGTATTTTAGTTGCGTTATTGAAAGCAGCTGACAGGCAGTTAAACACACAGCCGTATTTCACAAAGCTTGTAATCAGTGACCATATACGGCATGCTTTGTGTGGAGAGTGAAAAATGACTTCTTGTACAAATGAGGTGACTTTTTGTTATAGAACTATGAGATAAAGGTTACAAATGATAAGAACATTTTAGGCAGAGCTTTTTAAAAAACTGATAAGCAGCTATGTTTTGCTTTTAATAACTGCGTCAGGGCTAAGTGGGCCATTGGTAACATACGCATGATTATTTCATTAATGCACATGACAAATGTGAGCCTTTGTGCTGCATAAACAAGATGGAACGTGCTTGCTTTTCTGCACAAACCTGTAAATGTTCCTATTAGAACATTAGTGTTTTCTTTCCTCCAAGTTGTGCTCTTGTTATGGCTGAAGCAGAGAAAATGTGTCTGTCTAATAAAAATTACAGGACAGCGTGTTCAAACCTGAGTTACCGCCCGTGACTCATCATGTAACTGTAGACGCTGTTTACAGAGGCCTGTGTCTTTGGCCGCTGCGCTAATGCAGAGAGAGTCGGTCTGTTGTTTCAAGTGTCAAGGGCTTTTATAACACAGGCAGGTGGAGGCTTGTTGTTGCTCTAAAGAATTTACTTTTAACACAAACAGAATTGTTATACAAGTAGCGTGAGGGTATTGTAACTCATTTCAGGTTTTTTCCAGTGACGCAAAACCTTTAGAAGAACGATTACTGCTATCACGTTTTTATTCTTTCCAAATGGTGCTAGTAAAGCATGCAGCTGTTGTTGTGATTTGTGAAAGTATTATTTTCTAACGCAGTTTACACATCAGAAGTACTTGGCCTACTTTGTTGTGGCAAAAAAATAAATATATTTCTAATCACAATAGCCTTTCAAATAATAAAGCCTCTATGTTTGGGCTCATTGGCCAGCACAATCCCATCAAGTGTAACTAGAGCATGATCTATTAGAATACATATGTTTTATTGATGTATGGCTTCGTGTTTATCCTGGCATTCATTTATTTATAGGTCGATGCAGTGATTTTTTTTTCATTTGCAGTAATGAATAGGATAAGCCTTGAAGCTTATCCACTGCTCCCTTTCATCTCTCTCTCTTTCCCTATTCCCTCCCTCTATCGCTCCCTCGCGCTTCAAAAGCCAAATTGAAATACTGTATTTTTTTAAAGCTGCGTTGTCGCAGCAGTCTGTCGGTATCAATGATGCGGAAGCGTTTGAAGGTTATCCCATTTTAGTAAATCCCCCACATTATGTAACTTTGACTCTATTATACACCAAAGAACAACAGACTGACCATTTCGGACAACACCTCTGTCCTTAAAAATTAGTTATCTTCACATGATTTCATATAATATTCAACATAGATTAGAGTTTAATTATAGTAAATGCATAATATGTCGTTTCTCCCATTTTCACAATTTGCAAATATTTTAAATGTTTGAATTCGTACATTTTGAGTCAAAGTTGAGTTCACTCTTCTCTTCGAATCAATAATTTATGCTGAACTGTATTATTGTAAATGATTTATTGTTTGGAAAACAATAGCCATAAAGAGTTTTCTTGTGAACGCTGTGTAAGCAGAAGCAGTGGGGATAAGATCACTTCAAATATTTAAAGCTCACATTGTGTTGTTTTACTTGTCATAGTATTTTCTGACAGTGATGCAACGTGAGTAATTGTAGAGAAGCGGTGCGTGGCTCTGGAGGGACGCCAACAGCAAATGAAATGGATTGTACAATTATAATGTGTGGGCTTTAACAGCACATAGACGATGAGGAGATATTATTAACTTCCAGCAGGATCAGAGGTTCTCAGTGAGTGTTCAGATTAAAGCCAGGGAAATGTGACTTGTGTTATTAAGTGCCTCCATCATGGGACGATCACATGAGATGGACAAAGTGAGAATATGGGAAAAAAGATGGTTTATTAGCCCAATTGTCAGCTTGTCTCAACCACAAGTGAAGTTTATTACAATATCTTGTAAAATGTGGTTGATTTTCTATTTGCTTTGCAGATGGTAATGTTGAGAACATTTATGAGCACACATTCTCACTCTGTCAAAACACACCACAATGAATCCTGATGAGAATGATTTCATAATACAATAATAAACTTCTTTGAACACTTTAATTGGCTCTTCCTGGAATGGCTTGGCTCCGCTTCATTTGATCTGATGAAAGAGTAATGTTGCCTCTCCCCGGGGGAACATGCACAAAGGCGCACAAATAATGAATTAAGGACACTAGTTTTCCTTCGAACTGCAGCTAAAAAATACAGAAGACAAATTCGTTGCTCTCTTAACAAGTCTCCTCCAGTGTCAGTTTTATGAGATACATTTTTGAGCGTGTTTCCAGAAAACAATAGACTGGATTCCTGAAATAGCAGGAAATTACATGGTTATGAATGTGTATGTGTCATTGTCATTACAAACACTTGAAATTATTTCCAAAGCATTCATTCTGTGCAATTTGTAAGAACTTGAAATCATTGTATCATTGCATCTAAAGTGCTTTGAATGAGCAGCTTGGCAGGGAATGCAAATTGATTTGAAGGTGAAAAGACAAACTGAAGACGGCTTGAATGCAAATAAGTAGACATGTAAAACAAAAACTGATTACATCCTAAAGTGACGGGTGTTGTCACAATACTAAAATAAGAAACTCGATTTCGATGCTAATACAAATACTTAATGATACCCTTTTTGGCCGCAACACCAGTGTTGTATCATTAAAAAAATGATATTATTGTGCTTTTATGGTACCACCAGTTCTGATATAGACACTAGCAAAAACTCTTTTTTAACAACCCCATAGGTGACAATTGCAGCTTAAAGCAGCACAATATTGAACCTATTTAAATTGTTAAATTGAGTATTATTTGATCATGTAATTGTTTTTATAACAGACTGGACCCACTAGAGTTGGTAAACTACAATAGCAGTCTAAATGTATAATATCCCTAATTATTTACTGAAATATTTTGACAAGTTGCTAGTAAGTGTGCAATACATACTCAATATATATACATATATATTCTATTTATTTTCTTTAACGCTTTGATAAACATATAGTTGCAGGGATGTAGGCTTGTCTCCATAGCAACCCAGACAGAGCCCAGCCTGTGCATTTTGACAGCATTTCCCTGATGATGATTGATAATTAGTACCTGACTTGCCGTCCCCGTCTCCACAAACATATGGTGCGAGCTGCCCTCCACTATATATCTGCCAAAACATCCGCTTTTTCTGATAATAGCTTTTTAATGTGGTGCGTTTTGTTGTTGCATGCATAGCAATCATTCCCCCCACACCACTGCCACTCCACCCCTTTGTAATTACATTTGCTGCCGTTCACATGGTTATTATAGAACAGCAAAGATAGGAGAGAAAGGAAAAAAAGTCCGAAGAGTCAGGGAGGCAGTAGACATGATTTTTTTGTATGCTTTATGACCTCTGGACTAAACACAGACCTGACAAGTTAAGGGGATTAACAAACAGAAACAACTTTCTATTATATAGTTGAGCATTTGAATATAAACAGCTGATTATAGCTGCGTGAGTCTGTACCGCCAGAGTCTTGCTGTGTTTATTATTCTACACGTTCGTAAGCTTGATATTTAGATGCAATTGGAAGCAATCTTGTTATATTCAGAGAGGCCGTAGAGGAGGACATCAATCTATAAACATGATTTATCCACTGCACGCTACGTTGCAGGTATTAGCATAGTCTCTCTGTTGTGGATCTCATTACCTAACTGTATATACGTCCATTCTCTATGAGCGGCATTTCAATTCTATTTGATTTATTCTGCACATTTTACAATTTTCATACCGCGAATCAACAAATTTGTTATAGCCATGTTTTAACATTAACCCTAATAGTTGACGGCACTCTTGACCCTCCCTTATCTGCTGCTGCTATATTTCTATAAATGCAGTTCTCCAAAGGCTGTAATGTAATGTTAAAAAAGAAGTTTTGTAGACAATTCAGGAAGAGAAGTGGGACCATAAAATTGATTTGGTATAGATTAGCCCTGGAGGCAGCTAACAGGTCTGAGACAAGAGCCACAATCTTCAGTTGTCATTCTGTGAAATTTAGTAGGGATTGAGTACAATTCTAACCAAACCAAATTTCTGTTGTATTTTAGAGCAGTATTTAATCTAGATCTCATTGATGCACACCTGCGGCTGAGACATCACAAGAGCTGCTCCGTCTTCATTATTATTAGGCCATTCATTTCACATGATTTGTGCAACAAGCATGAACAGCAGCCGATCAATTGGAGCAATTCTATATAATAAATAAAATTATTACAAAACCACACTTTTCTACCAGCATTGTAGACCGACTCCGAGAAGGAGATAATGATGCTTTGGCACACAGCTGTCAGTTTTCCCGCCAACAAGAATTATCTTTAAGCCAAATAAAGAATGACTCATCTAATAATGCTGTATGGAATTGAAGGGTTTGAGGAACAGAGTGGAACAATGTCAGGAGCAAATAGGTAGAATTGGTTCACATGAATTATTTACATCTCAGAATTATACTTACAATCATGAAGTACCTGATTCTTCCTAAACCAAATGTTGTAAAGCAAAAAAAACAACGATTGAGATAGATGAAATTGATTAAATCAGAATCCTAAATCCTAAATAAAAACTACAGAATAATTAATATTTAACCTTTAAAATTTGCTTCAGTTTTCAGACTTCAGGTAGTGTTTTATTCAAATAAATCAAATCTCACCACAAGTAACTTCTACAGGTGTGACTGGAAGAAAGGAAAGGGTTTTTGAGAGAAAGGAGGTGTTGCGGACATTATGGTGAGTGGGCAGCCCCTCAGGGGGACTTTTCACGTTTGTTTAGAAACAAGCCGGGCTAATCTCAAATAGATGGGTGTGGAGGGATTGGCACTAGTAGACTATGATGCATGGTATGTCTAATTAGACTTGTGGAATATCTTAAATTATTTCTCAGGTGCTCCATTGTTTACTGCATTTGGATCTTTATTTTCCTGTTATATTCGAAGGTGGAATCGTAAGTACATGAGACCTTGACACAGCTGGGACGTGCTTGTAATAGAAGTAAGCACTATTCATTGTGATGCTATAGAGCAAGCCTTTTCTCATTAAATTCAGAATAGCTCTTAGTGATGCCAGAATAAAAATATCCTGCAGATGCATTCACTGACTGCAAGACAGAAATATGCCTTAAGATGATTATTTATGATATCAAATTCTCCAAGGATGCATCCATGACCTTTTGAAATACTCTGTTTTTGTAACATTGATAATGTCTTCTTTGTAATTATGAGAAATTAATGAACACACGTATCATGTTTCAACCTACAGACAGTTTGGTGATTAATAAAAACATTGCAGTGTCCGCCCACGCGCCCCTTCTCGCTCTCTGGGTACATTGTGTAATTCTCAACGCTGGTGAATACAGAAATGCTTGAAGTATTACTGTTCATTAGATTTTTTTTTCCCGCTGTCAGTGTGTCTCAAATGGCGTGAGTCGAAACCAGCCCGGAGCGTAGGGACAGAAGAATAACTCCACTGTAGCATGTGACAAAGTGACAATTATGAACATGTCAAAAATGGCTGATATTACAACATGAAACACCAAAGACCAGTGCAGTCAGCGAAAAAGAATTGGACCGATTGTGGCATCCATATGGCAAATACCATCACAACCTTACACACAAAATACATTTCAGTACCAATTCAAGATCTGAATCTTATATTGGGCATGTTTCTCTCTCTTAAGATGTCCTATTGAAACCAATCCAAACATTATATTCTATGTCTAATGTATTTAGATAAATTCACCATTCTCTGTTAAAAATGTATTGTGCAAATGTGTGGGAGCGCGGTGATGCAGCGGTTAGCAGCCCTGGTTATCAGCAGTGGTTAGCAGTAGCAGTTAGCGCTTGAGCTTCACAGCAAGAAAGTTCTGGGTTAGTAGTTTGCATGCTCTCTCTGTGTCTGTGTAGGTTTCCGCCGTGTGCTCCGGTTCATGCTTGCGCTCAAAACATAAAAACAATATTCCCTTGTAACACCCTGCCCCATCTTAAGAATAGATCTGATGTGTTGGCCTGGCGCTATGCTTTTGGACAAAATGAATAATCACTGCACACTTAGCGCAGTCTGAATGGGGCCTAATAATATCAAAGCAAAATTAACTGCAAGATACTGCTGCAGGATACTACTGCAGGTAAACACAGGGCTGAGGGGCTGGAGCAGGACTGGAGGCGCAGAGACAAACTAAGCAAGACATGTTTTTATCTGGCTGCAAATAAAGCAAACTTTCATGCTATGCTATCACTAACTTTCTGATGGTGCAGGTGCAAGTACAGCATTTGTGAAGACTGCAATCGCAATGTATGCCCCACTATGGACATACAGAATAAAAATAATGTTGCCATTTACTTTTTTTTTAGTATAAAGTTATTTCTATGTTTACAGATATTTGTTATTATCTAATTATCAGATAGCTGAACAGTTTTATGTATACCCATTCAAATATGTGACAGCTTGGGTACATTTCTGAAATGGTCTGAAACAGCTACAATACATACAATATAAGCACAACTGACAACTGCAACATTCTGTTCACTTTGAGTATTACATTTTCAAAAAGGCTAAACTGCAGCGGAATTTTCTAAAATATTGGTATTTCTTTCCACTGCAAGCTAACTCTTGCCTTAACCCAACCCTGCCCTTAACTAGATTGCAATTAAAGACAAGGTAACAAATGTAATTTTAAGTTAATATTTACCTCAGCCTGGGACAAAAGGAAGATTTTAGTAAGTTCCCAACTTCCTGAAACACAAGTCATTGGATTTCTGCTGCACAATCCAGCACAATGTTTGCTGTGAAGTTTTGCTTTTGCTTTACATAGCAAAATCAAGGGGAAGGGTCTGTATGAACCGCCTATGCATCCAAATATGTACATTTCCAATGTTGGCATGGCCTTTTCCTGTGCACCTAGATGCAACTGCTAACCTTGTCTCAGTAGTGGTTACATGTTGATGATTCACACTGAGAACCAGAGCACCTATCGTGAATGGATTTTCACACCTCAATCGGTGTGCCTGGGTTTGCATGCGTCTTCCTCAATCTACCTAATTTGGCGAATTATCCGGTTTTCTTCCCATCCATGTAAACATGCAAACGTAGTTTGCAGCCTGCTCCCCTCCCTACTCTAACACCCCTGATTCACTACTCTATTGATTAAAGCCGACTTCTGAGTTTCACTTAGAAAACACTGGCTTCCGTAATTAGTCTGTTTCTATGCAGTTATCCAATACATACTCAATTTTCCTTATTCTATCGCCCGCTCTCTATGCAAATGTGAGGGTCTGCAGTTCTTGCAGACTGAGCCTCCAGTACATGCTGTAACCCTGAATGCTCAAGCGACGTGACCTTCTTTGTCTGTTGTGGGTGTATTCTCAGGTATAGACTCATTTACAAATGTATCTCCGGGGATCGTCCTCTCCACTCAGGCAGACACATACTTGACCTCAAACTGTGGGGTCAGTGAGAAATCACGGGTCTGCATATTTATCTTATTTAAGAAACATAGATGTGAAGGTATGTTGTTGCGTACATCAAGTGTTTGGCCTTGTGAATAGCCTCTGTCTGTTTCTTAAACTAAGTTTTTATGATTGTGATTAGTAATCTTTCGTACTGTAGGATAATTCATTAACAATATCAGTGGCTGAAGCAGGTAGTATTTATAGAAAATTTAACAACTTTGTAATGACACA
This sequence comes from Pomatoschistus microps, assembly GCA_029875035.1. Classification (NCBI taxonomy): domain Eukaryota; kingdom Metazoa; phylum Chordata; class Actinopteri; order Gobiiformes; family Gobiidae; genus Pomatoschistus; species Pomatoschistus microps. The sequence goes on along the minus strand of JAPMNZ010844364.1, from coordinate 1,920 downwards.
AGCATGACTAGATCTTTATAGTTCGGTTTAAACTGGTTTGGGTTGTACCAATGAATATAATAAAAAGTGACTAAGGCAAAGGAAAATCAAGATAATATGTGTGAGTCATGAGACTTAACCCTAAATCAGGCAAAGACGGAGGAACCTGTATCCGGCTGGCGGCTGTTGTCTTCTGCCTGGGGGCCTGTACTTTGCAGTAAATGTCATGTTTTGTAACACGCCTGTTACCTTTGGAAGCAGACATGCTGATAATTGCTGAGTGGGTGTCAGATCCTTAGTGAATTTGCAACAAAGTGAAGGGAAAAATATGTCTAAACATCCTGGGCATGTATTATGCACAGTTCAAGACTCCTCCCTCAGTTGCACCTCTCAGTTTTAACTCAATTGATAAGGTCTCATTTCTTTCTTTGGATAAATGGGAGGTTTTATTATGCGCCTGTAGTTTGATAAAAGGTAGACTTTTGTGTCTCAGCTTTAATTTGACTGGGGGATACATATTTCATATCAGCTTTGTCTGGTTTTGGCCAAAATACTAAAATACATTTATTTATGGAATGCCAAATAATTACAACTACATTATCATTACAACTTATTATTACAGTTATTTCGCTTCATGGTTTAATCAAAGCACTGTATTATGAAAATACTTGATTTGCATGTCCTAGTGTAACCTATTTTTTTCCATTTATAATGCATTTTTTATATTGTACACATTTTACTTTCATATTTTTTTGTTTTAGTGCGGTAGCTAGCAATTATATTTATATCAATGAATTTTGTGATTATTCTACAGATTTGATTACTTTTTGAAAAATGAACACTCACAACTTTGCAAGGTAACTAAACCTCGGAAATGAACAAATGATTATGTTTCAGAGGTTGTCTTGAAATTGTTTAAAGGAATTCTGATCAACAGGAATGAAACTGTTTTTTGTTGTCTTTGATCAATTAAATGTATAATAAGTTTTGGTCATGACAGTCAAAACATGATGTTAACAAAATAGGATTTTGTTCCAAAGTTTCAGTTGATAACAAAGTGTACAATATTTCATTTTGAAGCTTCCACTGATTGTGACAAAAAGCTGTCAAACGTGAAAGATCGCACTGCATCAAAGTGATAATTTATCCATCTATTCTAATTTCCATCTGCAGAATGATTTCATTATCTGCATTTGTTAAGTGCATCAAAGTCGGTATTGAAAAGGCTCTGGTTCGATATGTGCGTTATCTTATGAAGCATCCGTCAAATGCGGCTTCCATCGTCTCTGTGCGTCTCAATCAATCAGTCCATTTTCTGCAGCTCCCTGAGGCGCCGCTGTTTTCTCACCCAACCAGCAGAGCCCTTCTGAGCTTCTGTAATGACTTTCATATAATCACTGACATGAAGCAAATGCTAATCTAACAGAGGTGTTAGAGCTACCTTTAATTGAATACAAGGACACTGGTCTATTAGACAAATTTGTTTGGTATACGGCCGCACATCATGTACATGCAGCATGACTTCAGCTCAGGGGCTGTGACGAGCCGTGATGGATGCACTCAGGATCACCTTTCACCTGGAAGTCTATCCACCTCTGCATGGTCACTGTGCTGCATGGTCACTGTGCTGCATGGTCACTGTGCTGCATGGTCTCTGTGCTGCATGGTCTCTGTGCTGCATGGTCTTTGTGCTGCATGGTCACTGTGCTGCATGGTCACTGTCCTGCATGGTCACTGTGCTGCATGGTCACTGTGCTGCATGGTCTCTGTGCTGCATGGTCTCTGTGCTGCATGGTCACTGTGCTGCATGGTCACTGTCCTGCATGGTCACTGTGCTGCATGGTCACTGTGCTGCATGGTCACTGTGCTACATGGTCACTGTGCTGCATGGTCTCTGTGCTGCATGGTCACTGTCCTGCATGGTCACTGTGCTGCATGGTC
>JAPMNZ010844321.1:0-12163 GCA_029875035.1 Pomatoschistus microps | reverse complement strand
GCATTTTCTGTGCGCACTCATGTGTCAGCCAAGGGACTGCAAATGAAAATGAGCTTTGTAGCTATATTTCTATTTGGTCACACATAGGTCATCATGAAGACATTTTATCCATCTATTTGATCGGGAGAACACACATGAATGAACATAACATTTCAACAGATTGTTGGTCATTTTTAGAGGACATGCATTTTCTGTGAACATACCAGATTGGAGCAGTACGTCAATCTCAACCACTTTTTCTGGGACTGATTTCTGGCGATGGAACTGCTTTAGAAGTAATGAAAGTGCCACCACCATGTTTTCACTGAGTATGCGTTGGATCATGAGCGGTTCCCTTCTCCACATTCTTTGGGAAAAAAGTCTCATCTGTCGGCAGGATGTTGTTCCAGAACGGAAACGCATTTATAGATCTGGTTTGGCAATCTCTATTCTGATTGTTGTGTTATTGTGGCTCACTAGTATACATCTTGGGCTAAACAACTGGCTTTATCTACTCTGGTGAAGTCTTCCCTTTGAACACTGAAACTGACGGACATAATCCAACCTCCTGGACAGTGTTCTTGATCTGTCAATTTGCTGTGAAGAGATTTTTCTTCACAGAGGAAAGAGTTATACTAGTCTTCCTTGTATTTTTATAATGAATTTTTAAAACGTGAGAAGTGTTAAGGTCTATCTGAGAAAAGTGTATGTTGTGTGGGTATTACAGCCGTACACTGATGGCTCTATGTTTTAGTTCTTGTGGGTTTTTTTTGTATTTGAACCGTTTGATTCTCTGATCTGTGTTGGCGAACTCAACAGTCTCTTTAAGTCTACAGAGATAACTACTGTTGTGATTTAGGGCTATACAAGAATAAATTGAATTGAAATGAATTGAATTAAACACATGTGATTAATAAAGCAGCCATCACCGGCTGCGGTTCATTCATAGAACGAAAACACACTATTTTTACTGTCCTAAATACAAAACACCTATGGATAACTGGAATAAATGCAGACTGCGACCAACACACACACTGTGCATTTTCAGTGTGTCTGTTGGTAATAAATGTTGAACAAACTGTAACATCAATATTTTTACTTTCACAAGCAAACAAGGGAAACTGGAGCGGAAAATCATACAATTAACTCATATCACCCGTAGACAAATACAATGAACTTATAAACAGCCACCAACTCTAAAACTTCCTGTTTGAATGTTGCGGTCCTATTAAAATGCATGGAGAATTAAATCAGTTCCAAGCTGTGTGCTATTCTGGACGCGTCCCTTTAGAAATGACTATTCTTTGGAGTTGAATAACTATGCCACATACTTGTCCTCTCCAAGCACCACTCCAAACCCGGCATGTTCCACTCTGGTCACTTTGGGATCGTACCAGCCAATCATCTGAGCAGCAGCGAACACCACCTGGAAGTGCCCCCCCTGCACAAACACATACAACGCTACAGTTAGAACCAAAATCTAAGCTTGAGACTCGAGTGATTGAAACATTTCCAAGAATAGTAGATAGATTTAATCAATGCAAATGTGTGTGATTGAGGTTGTTGAAACTCCTGAGTGGCAGACTCACTGCTGCCCGGGTTTTTTTCTGGATTCCAGGAAAGGCATCGGTCGGCATTCATCTCAGATCAGTTAAAGTCAATGATTAGGACTAAAGGTCATTACAGAAGTGTGAATGAGAAAAGTGGGAAGGACACAGTGCAGTGGTCAGTGCAAAACTATGGGCTTATGCCACTTCACACGGTGTAACACTTTCCCCCAGTGCCACTGACTGCTTTCATTTTCACTTAAATGCCACAATCTAGCGCACAACTGGAGCAACAGAAAAGTGAAGCCCAACCCCAAAAAGGAGTTTAGATGATGAAGCAACTACGCAGACTGACGTAGAGCCAACACAGTGAACATTAACCAACAGAAATGCAACTTGTTACTAAGAACACCTGCACCTATTCAACAGGAAGTCTCAGACCAGGATGTAGAAATTAGATATAATTAAAAAGGCATGCATAACAAACAAATGTGATCAAATTCTAATATATAAACACACACAATAGATGATCTGTTAATGAATAAACACAGATGTCATTTACCTGCCCACTGTCAGTCACATAGATGATGATGTCGGCTTTCTCGTCAAAGAGTCTGTTTCTGAGAGCCGCGAGGTCTGAGGTGTCGTAGGTGTATCCTCCGTCTGATTTGACCACAGTGAGCGGCAAAGACTGTCCTGTCGCAAAAACGATCTTGCGGCCGTCGTCCATCTCCACAAAACCTGAACACGCACAAGATTCAGTCTGTTAGAATAATTTCTTTCCTAACCAGTGGTACAGGGAGGAACAAGGAGGGAACGCTAGCCAATCAGTTTTCACAATTTGTTTCTAAAAAATTAATGAAAGTGTTGACTTTTGCTTTAAAAGGTATTTTGTTGACACCTCTGGAGGGAAGGCAATGGCCTCATTCAATTCATCTAAATTCAAATGACAGTACAGGTAATGCTGTAATTAGTTACTTTGCCTAAATGTCACAAGGTCAAAGTTAATCACCCAAAAATGAGATTGATTTCCTTATTTACTCAATGACATCAATAATGAATGGTAAATGCAGTTTGCCGAGTTTGCACGCACTGCAATGCTGCCCCCAAGAGTTGATATTCAGTCATTACACACAACATTCCCTCTTGATATTTTCCTGATGATTAATGTAGTAGAGTAGTGAGAGGTTGGACACAGACCTCTCTCCTCAAACTCTTTGACCACCGCTGTCATCATATCCTGGTAATAGCTCTCTCCTCTCTCCTTCAGCTTTATGTCCAGACAGTCGTACACTCTCTGAAATTCTGAACAAAACAAAATGTATTTATAGTTAGTTTGACAAGTTCTGCCCTCCCCAACTCACCACCACATAAAAGCTTAACTGTATTGTTCCAAAAAAAAGGATTTGTTTTGATATTTTACCATGTTCAGGAGTCTCCTACTCCCCTCTTGTTAAAAATTACAACAAAACAAAATAATAGTATCGCCATGATTTTGATAAGCCAAGTATACAAATACACATTTAAAAATAGGATAGCTATTTTTGATTCAAGTTAATAATAAATATAATTAACAGTTCACAGATTCTACTGCTAAAAATTGACCTTTTAGGCACTTTCCATATAACCAATAACAGCTTTCTTTCCAAAAGCCGGTTTCAGTTTGAACAAAGCACTTTAACATTCTTGCACTTCATTGAAATCGTTTTTGTTGGTCGATTTCACAGCAACAATTGTTCCTTGCACTCTTCTAGCTTGTTTTATTCCTGTAATTCCTATACTTTTAGCTTGTTTTATTTCTGTTATTATCACTGCACTTGTAGCTTGTTTTATTCCTAATATTCCTGTACTTTTATATTGTTTTATTCCTGTTTTTCATGGTGCACTTTAGAGACTTTTGCACATGTATTCTAATGTGGTTTTACTGCAAATACAATAAATATAAATCTTTCCCAAAAAAAAGCTGCCTCCTAGTCCCGTTGCACACAGCAGTTTCACACAGATGTGATTGATGAGCTTCTGAAGCGGCTCATTCGTACCTTTCCTGGAGACGTCACAGATCATGTTCCAGGCCTTGATGAAATCGGGCTCTTTGCTCTGCAGTCGGACCACGCACTTATACGCCCTCTTCTTAAAGTCCTCCTCGTTGTCGAAACGCTTCTTTGACTCCTGCAGGGGCCCACGCAAACGTTCGGTGAGTGACAGGCAAACCAATCAATCTATAATGTGTAAACTGACCTTGTAGAAAGCCTGGAGGTCACTGATGGGAGGAGAAACTGTGAGGTAATTGGGAAACTTGTCCTGGAGGTGAGCGATCAGCATCCCGAACTGTGTGCCCCAGTCTCCCACATGGTTCAGCCTGGAAAACCACAAGACATGAACCAAGATAAAATAAGAATATTAATAATAATAGTAATTACTGATAATACGTTCAGACTGAGGACTAGAGTACATTCAAAATGCTGCAGCTCGAGTCCTGACTAGAACCAGGAAGTGCAATCACATTAGTCCAGTCCAGAGAATAGACTTACAATTGTACAATTAATTCCATGGCCTCACACCAAAGTACATCTGTGACATGTTAGTACCATTTGAACTAGAGGAGGCAGCATGTTCGTAGCAGCACCGCTCCTCGTTCTGTGAGTGGAGGAGAGCGGGCGTCACACCAAGTTTCTACACTTTTTACGGCCTGAATTCATACACAAGCTGAATCAATGAGCTCAAGTTTTCAATTAGATTTCAGATTATAATACAACTTGTATGTAGTAATAAGCACTTTCCTTCTAAACATGGGGAGGCAGCATTTCAGATTCACGCAGCTAAAATCTGGAGCAGTCTTCCTAAAAATGTGAGACAGGCTTCTTCTCTGAAGTAAAAAAAAAAATCTTGTTAGCTGTGCATACAAAGTAGGGATTTTATTTTCACTATTTTAATGTACAGGGCTGTTGCTTATTGTTACTATTGTTAGCCTTTTAGGATGATCAATTTTATTTTTTATTTTGCTGCTACTGGACACCTGAATTTCTCCTACGGGGGACCAATAAAGTATCTATGTATGTACTATGATTATTTATATCACAATATAAAACAAATAAACTTGCCTTGCCAAGAATAATAAACATTGTTGCAGAGCTAGGTTGTAACAATGTTAATTATTCTCGACAAGCAGCAAACATAAAAGTGAACATAGTATTATTCCTTGTACATTTGAGATCAGCATTCTAGTTTCTCCTATTCCATTTGAACCTGACCTGAGAACGTCGTATCCGAGGAACTCAAAGAGGCGGCACATGCTGTCGCCGATGATGGTGGAGCGCAGATGTCCCACGTGCATCTCTTTGGCGATGTTTGGAGACGAGAAATCCACCACCACCTGAACAAGAGTTATTTTGTTGCATTTGTTTCCTCTTTTCAAATTGTTGCGGTGACTTTTTATCATGAATCATTATAGATCAATCTTTTAAAATGCTTATAATATATATATATATGCAATACTCTGAGCTCTGCATCTCTTTGCGATAGTTCAGCAGTAGTCGTTACCTTTTTCTTTTTGTGCAGCGGTGGAGGCTGGACACCGTTCACCAGCAGGTTACTGAGCAGCTGAGAAATAAACGATCGCTTGACGTGGACGTTAATGAAACCTGAGCACAAACACAGCCGTTAGAAAAGCCCGTTTCACGCTGACACACTTCAGATCTGAGACAAAGTGTGAACCTGGTCCGGCGATGTCAGTTTTCTCAATGAGCTCGTTGTCTGGGAGATGTTTTACTATTTTTTCCGCAATTTCTCTAGGGTTCACTTTGCCGCCTTTAGCCTTCAGCATCTGAAATAAAAGAAGGATTATCAACAAGGCCTGACTGCAAAAACTGGGCATCTGCTACACTTGAGCTGACTTCACTTTAGACGACTATATGCAGCCTTTTCAAATCAACTACTAATTTGGATACTTAGGCTTCTGCAGATACCCCATACCCCATATGAACCGATACCAGTGGAGAGACAGCAGAGAGCATGTTTCTCCCCTCAAATCTCTAAACCAAATGTGTTTTAAACTAGCTGGTTATCTACTGTCTGAGTAAAAGTTAAACCTACTATATACATGACATTCTGGGTAAATATTAACTAGTAAACAGGCTATTGAATTAGATAATCATTAAGGCCTACTCAAGATATCATAACACAGATACTCAACCCCAAAAGTAAGTAAGTAATTCATCTTTATTTATATAGCGCCTTTCACAGACCAGAGTCACAAAACCCTTTACAATTGTTTTATTTATATTTCTGCATTGTCTCTCCTGTCTCCACACAGAGATGGGGGTGAGGACAGAAAGGTCCAATATCTGCAAGTATTGCATTGACACATCTCTGCAGCTATAATCATTTTGACCTGGAAAGTTTTAACCATTTAAAAACATGTCTTTCTAATAGTTGTTACAAACCTAATTGATCTCATTAGGGAAAAGGAATGTAACATTGTGCGTCGTAAGGCACTGTTAACTTTTTTACATTTTCCTTCTAAACACCACTTAAAAAGCCTAAATCTTGACCAGAGTAAAGCCATGAAGTGTGAGGAGAGCCAGTGTACTAATAGGCAAAAGGGGTTACAAATCATATAGGGTAAACACACTCAGAATAGAATAACAAAGGGAGGTTTGAATAAGGAAACCTCCCTTTGTCCCCCTCAAAATATGTGTTGGGGGAAGCATATACACTGTAGAAATTAGACAAGATATTCATGATATTAAATCATTTCAAGGCATCATCATCTGAAAAGTTCTGCTAAACCAGGGTTTCACCTGTGACATGGCCATGGCGCTGTTGCACTGGTAGTCTCCAAACTTGGCCTGCTGATTGGGTGTGACGGACAGAGGAGGGTTGTCCAGCTCTGGGTATGACGCTTGAATCGCCGCCCCGAATATCTGCTGCAGTCGCTGGTTGATGTTGAGCATGACTTTGGAATCACAGGGCAGAGTAGAGACTGAGGTTTGGGGGGACTCCTGCAGAGACTGAAAAAAATATAGTCTGCCTGTTACATTAGGGTTTCTAAAGAACACCATTTATTGAATCTGTTCGACCTGTTTCTTTATAGAGCTGTGGAAATTCTAAATTAGTTCTACCATTATTTCTGTATTTAAGCAAGTAAGTAATATGTTTTTTATAAAGCGGCTGTCACAAAATTCTTTGAAATTTGTTAATGCTGTATCAACCTACCTGACAAAATCAAATACACAAAAAGACATATTTCAAGAAGGAGCCACAGAGAACAAGAAGATCTGTTCTCTGTGTAGCTGCATTCTACTCCCTAGACTTCCTGTAGCCAGAAATGAATCTATTTCAGTATACAATACATCTAAACACAATATTGTGTAATTGTAAAAACATTCCAATTACACAATTGATGATGGCCCAAGTTGTGTTAGTTATAAGTTGCATTATAACTGTGCTTACATTATCCTGGTTCTTTTCATAACATTTTGTCCACAAACATTAGTTCAAGTACTATAGCGCCCAAAATGAAAACAAATGATGTAAAATATTAGTTATTTAATTAATAATTAACTTTGCCCTTCACTACTTGTACTGCTGACCTTTTCCGTTAGTCTTTAATCTAAGTAATCTAGTATGGAGTGATCAAAAACAGGAAAAAGGGGGACAATTATGAAATTGAATTTACTTATAAGCATAGACTAGTCTACAGAAGTCATGTATCCCCCCATAGGTTAGTCGTGTTTAATTTATAATTTGAACATATTGTGTTATTGTACCCTCCAGACAAACAAACATACACTGACAGGTCAAAATGATACTCACCCTCTTGAGGATATTAAGCCGATATTTGAGTTTGGTGTTTTCGTCTCGCAGTTCGTCTAGATGCGCTGTCTGTTCCAAATTTCTAGGATTTTTTAAACTTTCAATCTCAGCAGACAAACGTTTTATCTCCTTTTCCTAAAAAAACAAAGCAAAATTCAACAACTTCACACAAACACTGCTTTCCCCAGAGAGCTGAAACAACCTGACCTTGCTTAAAGAAAAGGGAGAGTCTCTGATTAGAAATGAAACCAAAAATAAGTGACGGAAGTTGAATGAATCAAAGACCAAAAGGGCTGATTAGACAATAATTAACATCTGATATGATTTCATTTGATGCAATGTAAAGGGTGATTTAATATAATTCACAAATAATGCATAACAACTCTATTCGTCATAGATATAAACTGGATTGAAAATACAGATATTTTCCGTAATTCATCACACCGTAAACAGTGTATTAGTGATAAATTATTGTTTTGACAGTATGACAAAACAAAATGTTCCTGCCACAAGAATTCAATTATCCAGCCTTGATACTAACTTCACATAGTAGTTGTACATAAACTACATTTATCGTTTTTAATATATAGGAAAATTGCTGTGTTTTTGTAGTGACGTGCACTGTCTCATAGTCACGCCGGGTGATGGCAGCTGTCAGCGGAGTTACCTGCTCCTCTAGGCGGCTGTGGTACTCGGTCAGCGGGTCTCCCATGTCTCTAGTCTCCGGGACAAGGCTCTGGTGGTCTGGGGAAGATTATGACTGATGTGCGGAGCCGGTGGGGCAGAAACTCGTGGCTGATGAAACAAACTCCAGCGACTAAAGGAAGAACTTTGATACACTTCCGGTACAGCTACGTCATCACGCTTCGACAGTAGCGTCCATAGAGTTGTAGTTTTTTTGTGTCATGCTTTTTATCCATGGATCTATTATCCCTTTAGCAGGATGACAGTGTACAGCGACCTGGCTTCCACTTTTCCCTACATTTGTCCAACATATTTTAAGCCCTGAGCGCCACGAACTAGCAAAGGAACGGAGCCATGTGACAAGACCATAGACGGTATATAAGACAAGACCGAAGTGAACTGTTTGGAGAACCAAAATTGCCAGAATAATAAATATATCAATACATGAATTTTCAATGAATTGTCATGTTTATTTGAGAAATTAATTTAATTTGAAAATTAAATCTATAACATTGTCACTTTTGTGCCTAGATCTAATTGAATCTATTTCTTTATGAAATACACATTTTTTCCAATGTGTATTTCCCCCCATTGAACAATTATTAGTGATCATAATCCAATATAACTGAAATAAAAGAAGTACTTTTTCTCATATCGTTTAACCATGGACTGTAAATTATATCTCACTTTTCAGACATCTCTGGAGATCAAGTGCAGTGGTTCCCAAAGTGGTGGCCGTGGAGCAATAATAACCACATTATATTCCCCGCCTGGAATGTTTGGGAAGTGAGACATCAAAACATTGTCTTCGATGTGTTCACTTAAACATTGGAAAATGATGGGCTCCACTACTCAAACAAAGTTCACATTATTAGGAAATGTTCCCATTGGCACATACAAGCTCCTAAGTTATTAAACTTCCTTCCCTACCCCCCTCGACAAAAAAAATAAATAGAAATTGATTTTGGTTCCACTACAAAGTGTCTCAAAAAAACAAAGCCACACGATAATTAAGAAGAGAATTTGTTTATTCGTTGTGAAACTATAAAACATATGTCTGTTTATATTCTGTGCTGGTGAAATATTTACAACTCTGATCGACAGAACAACATCGGAGAAAATAATTCACAGCTTTTGGGAGGACTCTCAAAATAAAAGGGAAAAAACATTAAGGAAACGGACACCCAAATCACAAAGTGCAATAAATACATGTTTCCTGTTTGACCTCCTCCAGTTTCTCAGATTAGAAAAATAAACAGAAGATGCACTTTATAACAAAACCTACACAGTGAACAAAATAATGATTTGAGACCAACAGCATTAGATATTTGTGAAGATTTCGCAGCTACATTCCTTCATTTAGGTCGGACTGGACTGATACGGTAGTTTTAACTTTACATAGAGTTACATGTCTCAAGTCAAAAATAGAACCATCAACATGTCTCTGAGAAAATGTTAAAGTTGTATAGTTTACTTTCAGCTTCGGTGGATATAGATGCACAGAAATGAGGAAAGAAAACTTGAAAAGGCACAACCGATTACAAGGCGGGTAATGGCGTGGACACAACATCAATAATGTACCGGTAAAAGTGTAAAAACTTAAGACACAAGCTTGTTTGTCCCATGTTTTAAAGTTTTCAGATATTTTTTCCAATGTGTACAAACAATAACGCATAATTACAACAACCAAAAAAACAGAAAGATACCAAGGAAAATAAAAAATGCGCAAAGCTGACTTGTCGTGATGATTTAATAATATGGATGAAGTGTTGGGTTTCTGGCACTTTTAAAAGTGCTAAAAGTTTTGTATGGAATTTCAAATGTTTTTTATGGACTTGTAAATGCTTTTATGTTGTTAAGCACATTGGATCGCATGTATTTTTATGAGAAGTGCTTACAAATATTATTTTTAGCAACAATCTGTAATGGCCTCAAAAATGACAATTTCTTTACTGTTCAGTCCAAATTCGTAGAATATTTCATTTGGGTGCCCAAACATTCGCTGGAAAGTCATGTCAACCAGAATGTTGTGTTTGTATGAAATTGATGGTTATTAAAAAACAAAACTATAATTTGCATTAATAATCTGTGGAATTAATAAAACCATTACTTAAAACTTCTTCGTTTCAACTTGAACATACTTGTGATTGCAATGTAAACTGTAAAAAACAATATTTTTAAACAGATTATAATAGTCATCTATAAACTGGTAGAAGTTAAACCTGTGCATTCATTTTTCCAGTCATGAGAGACATAACATGAAAACCAGTCATTGAAGCGTTTTTCTTTTTATAAAACTTAATAAAGACGTGACAAGTGTAAGAGCCAAGGTCTTCGCTGAGGAGAGGGTTACCGTGGAAACAGCCAAGTCGAGACTGAAATCAGTACCGTATATAAAACTTCTCATGAATACTTTCTGAAATAACACTATAGTTTAATCCTGTCCAGTTACACAAAAGCAGGAGAGTGTAAAATGTCACAAACATCTATTGTATTTCCTAAGATGCAAAGTAAGATGAACAAATATAGGCTTCACTGATAGAAAAGTAATTCGGCTTTGATATTAGTTGCGAGGTACTTACACAGAAACCGGGGAAACAATTATTCTTAAACGCTGAAAAAAGCTCCTCTTTGTAAAAAACGAACTCCCCCAGTTGTCTGACACATATCCAGTTTGAACTTTGTTGTCGCATTGCTGCCTTAAACAAAATGATTACATGATTCCAGTTGTGCAAAGTGCAGCTCCTCTAAGTCACATGAACTTAGTGCTTTTTTTCTACATTCTGGGCTGAAAAACACGTTTATAACAGTGAAAACCCGGTAGTGAATGGTGATTCTCCAATTATTCAGGAGAAAGAGAAAATTAAATTGGGTTGTGTGCTTAGTCTTAGTCTTATAATCTGTAGGTGTCAAATCAAAGCCCCTTGTCTCGTGTGCAACTTCATTACTTTCTTTTTTTAATTGACCTTTATTTAACCAGGATCGTCCCACTGAGATTAAACAGGTTACAGAGGGGAGGAGCCTATTGCTGTCATGATATGGGGAACCTCTGCAGACACACAAAGGGACTACTTAGGAGAAAATCACTTCTAATTTTCGATTTGTTATGTTCCTCTGTTTAAAATATATGCAAAAATTGGACACATCAAATTATGTATAAAAAACCTTGTATCCATGAGTTTCAGTCTTTTGTTACAGTATATGCACCATTTTCAGGACTGTTAAGTTAAAAAAAATCAATTCAAATTACTAAGACAACGATCCTAAGTTCACATTTTCAAACTCATGGATACAATGTTTGTGTAGCTGGGGTCAAACATCATTCAGTATTTGTGCTGTCTTCTATTGAGATGTGAGTTGTGTTTTAGTGATATGTCTGATACAGTATCTTTGATTTTTTTGTTTTGTTTACTGTGCACCAAAAACGATAATTCATCCTTCAAACAATTCAACAGTGAGTGGATTTGCGCTGGAATGATTCAGAAGTCTATAAGCGCATATCGACAGTGTGTTAGTAACAGTGACGCCGTTAAGACGAGAGAGAAACGTAAGAGGGGACAGGAGAGAAGCTAACAGTGCTAACGATAAAGATGATAATGATTCCTGTACAACTTCATAACACCGCCATGTTTGCAGCAGCAGCAGCAGCAGCAGATCCAGAGCAGAAATACTTTGAAATGTGTCATTCAAACGTCGTCCGCAGGAAGATCTGGGATTGTGGATTTAGCTCGAGTGAAGAAAGCCATCTTCTCCCTGAAGACAAGAATAAATGTCAGACCGGTCGACCTCTGTTCGATTAATAACTATGGAAAAAATGATTGTCATCAATCTAGACCAGAGGATCTATTTACAATTCTATATTTTAATATCATATAGTTAATGTTGCATTCCTACTTTATTCCATAAAGAATAATGCATCATACAGCGAGGCTAATAATCTGTGCAGTTGGCCGCTCTGACCACCACCAATCATTAGTGACAAAATAATAGTTAGGCACTTTACAGTTGCTCCACTCTAGCACCTGGTGTACCCAGAGGTCTCCCATTCAGCACTAATAGGCCTTTTCCACAGCACCCGCACTACACGACCCCACACGACTCGGCACGTTATTTTTGCTTTTCCACCAGCGTTTAAGCTA
>JAPMNZ010844312.1:0-10720 GCA_029875035.1 Pomatoschistus microps | reverse complement strand
AATGAGTCGAGCTGCAATAAGTTTGGTCATCATTATGGGAAAAAATGCTTTGCTTAACTATGCAAGAATATTTTAACCCCAGAAATATATTATGTCAGTTAAAGCTTGTCAAAAATATATCCAGGCTCCTCTCTCAACAAACATGACCCGGGATTACAACTGAGGGATTTTGTTTTTTTATATTTTTATGTTTCTTTTGAATGTTATGTGATTATATATGATTCTAACCCTAACCCTTTCTTATTTTGTTCATCACTTTGAGTTGCCTTGTATTGTGCTATACCAATAAACTTGCCTTGTCTATTTATTTGGGCAAGGCAAGGCAAGTCTACTTTTCCTCCCTACTGGGTTTTTGAGTTTTTTCTTATTCTTGGACATTGGTAAAAACACAGCGACCCATAACTCTTTGGTGTTTTATTGTTGTATATTTTTCCGTATTTTCATCTATTTGTATTTTTCAAATCTTCTCATAATTCTTGATACCCTTCGAGACGACTGTTGTTGTGATTTTTGGACTCTACCATAAAAACACATGGATTTGATTATGATTTGATTGTGCACGGTGGTGAAAGGGCGCAGTGATCAACGGCCCCGGCTGCTCTGGTCCGTCCTGTCACTGCTCCGTCAGACCCTCGTCTCCCACATTTCTCACATGGTTTGTTGGTGTCGCGCTGTCACGGCGACTTGTTTTACAAGTGTGTGGAGGCCCAGGCATCTGCACTGCAAAACACATCTTCACACTATCACATACAGATCATGGAGATGTGCTGTTTTTAAGGTTCTGTTGACAAATTGAATATTGATAGAACATGAAATATGAGGACATTTGCTTGTTTGGCACTCAAATTGTGGTCAAAACTACAAAAAACCTCATTTTTTTGAAATGCCTCCAACGTTACAATTTAATACAGGTTTAACGCAGCTCTTCTCACATTCTCTCCTTTGGTCGGAGCACGTTCAATAACACACTAACTTGAACACCACTTGGGGGCGATTTACATAAGCGCACAAAGCAAGTGAAGAGCTCTTCATTTTGATAGGATTTTTGTCTGACTTTTTTGTGGGGCTGGTTTTATTTACGGACTTGTCAGAGGCGAGACCTTTGGACTTCTGCCGCATGCTCTTCCATTACACGAAACCCACACCACAAATCTCTGCATGGATCCACAAACACCCAGCTTCGAATTAAACTTGATGAGTCAATTACAAACCTGTAAGGCGGAAACTATCATTGTAATATGCTTCATTTTAACAAGCGTTTCAAATCTGCTGAGTAAATAATGGGTACAATTATCACTCAGTTATCATTGAGTTACTTTGAATGTAAAATTAAGATGGTAAATAAAAGAAAATGGAGATTTGAAACCACCAAACAAGAGAACACTGATCGTCCGACTTCATTTGAAACGGTTCAGTGGATAATGTAGACTGTTGGATTTGCTTCTGAAGTGAGTTGAGGCGCAGAGAGGACTCCACCAAAGTCAGACTAAAACAAAAGAAAATGGTTTGTAAAAAGTTAGGTTTGGTAACACGCTCAATTACTGTATAGTGTTGTCTAAAATAGATTAGGGTTAGTTTTGGTATAAATCACAAATAAAGTAGAATACAAATATTTAACTCTAGCATGAAGAAGAACCAAGAATAAAATCTCTATCTTTGCCATAATGAGTCGAAAAAACTTTGACTTTAGTATAATAAAAACGTATAAAATCTCTACCTTGGGCAAAACAAGAAAGAAGTAATTGACTGTGTATTCTAGTGCAAGTAATAATAATTCAATTCACTAAAACACGGTTGGACAGTGAATAGATACTGAAATTATTCTCCAAATGCACAATCTGTGGGCTCTTTTGTTTTAATACTGTGATCTTTGTTCCAAAACCTGTAGAGCATATGTTTTCCTCTTTATAGCCTCCATTTGTGAAAAACTGCAAACTGCCATGCACCTGTCTGTTTGTGGCACGTCATTGTAAACGTCACACGCCATCTTCATACGAGCTGATAATGGAGCAAGCAACAGATGTTTGTTGATTTCTGCAAAAAAAACATCTGCGATTCACCAGGCTTAGTTAATGATGTATTAGAG
This sequence comes from Pomatoschistus microps, assembly GCA_029875035.1. Classification (NCBI taxonomy): domain Eukaryota; kingdom Metazoa; phylum Chordata; class Actinopteri; order Gobiiformes; family Gobiidae; genus Pomatoschistus; species Pomatoschistus microps. The sequence continues at coordinate 8,634 of JAPMNZ010844312.1, read as the reverse complement.
AGCTGGTAAATGCAGTAACTCGGTATTCTTTGCATGTCTCGAAACAAAAAGTCAGCACTAAACATGGGGAAGTATGATTATTTTATGCAGGAAAATGATCAAATACAGATTGAAAAAAAAAATCAGTTTAGCTGTGCATACAACTGAAGGATTGTATCTTCACTCTTTTTAATGTACTGTGATATTTTATGATTTTTATGCCTTTTTGGATTTGACTATTGTTTCGTTATTGCCTTGTTTATGAACTGTGCTATACAACTAAACTTGCCTTTCCAAATATGAGTTCGAATAGGTTTTTCTATGCATTTTCCCATTGCTATAATATTGGATATCATCATACATTCAAAGACAAAGAAAGCGTTAAAAGTCTAGCCTATACTTACATGGACAATGCCACCACATAAAGATAAATAGGTCTATTGTAGCCTCTAATCCTACTCGACTATTTGGCTTTGCGCTGAAATCTCAACAACAAAGTGCATGAAATGAGAAATGTCCCTGTAGTGTTAATGACTCTGTGTGCAGCTAATGGGATTTCTGTGGCTTTATTTCTGCTCTTCCACACTTTCTCAGCTCTTTTCTGCGGCGTCCGCGGCTATAATCATATTAATGAGTTTATTAAGTGGCGGCTTTTGTCCCGAAGCACTGCGCTCTGTGTGTGTGTTTGTGTGGGCATGTGTGTGAGTGAGTGTGTTTGTCAGTGTGTGTGTGTGTGTGTGTGTGTGTGTGTGTGTGTGTGTGTGTATGTATGTGTGTGTATTGGGCCTCTGGACTTGGTGGGCCGCTCTGATCCCCTCACGCCGAATGTTTGCTCTTCTGCTCTGGATTTGCATCTCAATGTGTCGCGCTGGGCTGAGGCAGACTCGCTGTTTGCACTCTTTTTTTTGTCCCCCCCGTCCATCGTTCTATCCATCTGTCTATCCATCGATCTAACTTTCTAACTACTGTATCTGTTTGTGGTTAAGTCTTATTTACAAGACAGGGGAGTTATGCGAGTCTATGTGCAGTTCTGTGGGAAGATTACATACGGGGTGCCACAGGGGTCCATTCTTGGCTCATTCTTGTTTGCTATTTATAATTGGCTCAGGTTTTGATGCACAAAAACATCTTTTACGTATACAGATTATGCATAGCATGTTTCTCTGTATAATCTCATGATTTAAATCCATGATATGCATTGTGTGTCTGTATCCACCATGTATAGGCTCATTTTCTCAGAGACAAACCCCCCGGACCGCCTCTTTTAGAGCAAACTACTCGTGTTATGTTCTTTCCCAAAGCTTGTTCAGTGCTCCAACCAGATTCTGCTTTTTTGTTTGTTTGTTTTTTACAGAAAAGAAACCAAACTGTTTTATAGCTCGTACCTTGCGTGTGCCTCAGGTGAAGAAGGTTTTAAAACTACACACAAGTCACACGAGGGACAGTGCATATACATAAGGACAGTGTGAGAGTCAGAGTTAGGCCATTTGTGCACGCTGCTCTTTCCTTTATTACGTTATTTTTGTAAAATATGTTTGGAAATATTTATTTTGCTCCACTTGGGAGCTAAATAAAGTGGACTTTACTGTGACTAATTTTGAATGTCCAAAGTTTAATCTGAACCTTTTTTTTCATTTTGAACATGTTTTGGCTTCTCTTGGTAAACGGTAGACAACACCCTTGGGTCCAAACAACACGCCAACCTTTCCTGTTAAATGCCGGGTCAATGCGGCATTTAAACACACTTTGTTGTCTAGGTCACATGAATGGTTCTTTATGACATGTGCCTTGATCTACCTTTGCTTTTGATATATCTCACTCTCTCTATATTTACAACCAACTATCTATAAATGATACGTTGGATAAGAGAAGCTTTATATGTCCCTTTGGGGAAATTTCAGTATTACTGTACATCACACAATATTGAGCAGGGGTCTCCAACCTATAGTTTGGAAGCCACCAGTAGCTCACCTCCCCCTTTAAGGTAGCTCCCCAAAGGATTCAGGAGTTTAACACATGTTGCCATTTCCATTTTAAATCATTTGATATTGCTATACATGCTTACCTTGTTTGGGAAAAAATGCAAGATTAAACTGTTTGAATCTATGTTTCATGGTTGTTTGCTACATTTCGTTATGACCACACACGGGAGTAGCTCTCTGCCATTTCTGTCTTGTAAAAGTAGCTCTCCAGTGGAAAAAGGTTGGAGACCCCTGATATAGAGCATTGGAAAACAAAGCAAACAGCTGCATGCGGATACATTTATAAGATAGCACATTATAATACAAAAGATACATTTTCAGTCAAAGTAAATGCATTCATTGTAACAGAAAAGTATTTGTTCTAATGCGCTGTTTTTTCCATCATTAGTCTATAGAATTTACAATACCACATATCTCTAAATAGAGATTGGATTTTGTCTCTGTGTGTAGGGGTTAGGATTGATTTTTACTTAATCAACCATCAGAAATTCTTAAAATTGATCATCTCTGGAGTAATGTTATTGTATCTTTCACTTAGTCTGAGTCCATGTATTCACGTTGGTATAATAATGAAATAACCTAAAGCACTGTACCACAATGTTTTTGATCCCTGTCTGTCTGTAGTTCTGTCAAATCCCTCTCAGTCATGGTCGTCCTCCGCCATGCCCCTCCGTCCTCCTCTCTTGCCCGCACGCAGACGCTGGTGCATTGTTGGCGTCTGGTTATTTTTGGCTGCAGACTTGACACGTTGTCGGACATGGGTGCGTTTGGCTCCGGCGCTGAGGATGTGACAAACCAGTTGGCTCGAGTCGCTGTGGCCAAGCAGCTCTTCACAAACAGCTGCTGACGTGAAACACAAGGCGCAGTAGTTTAACACGAGCTACTGTCATCCGTATTGTGCTCGGTGTTAAGTCATTCTTCGTGTTTATAGGCAGTATTTTTTTTTTTTACTATCTAAGTAATGAGTAGGAGCGAATAACACTATAGCCTTCAAAGTTTTACTTCATTCAAAATACAATCGAATTTAACTGGAAACGATATATATATGTTGTAATTTAAGCTGGACTGTTAGCTTATCCAAACTATTGGGCTTAATGTGTCATTAGCTTACCCAAATGTTGTTTGAATTGGTGTATTCCACTTTTTGGTTCAACATTTTTGTTTCACTCTATATTTCCTTCTCTGGATGGGGCAGTGTGTGATGATGTATGAGGAGCTGTACATAAACCAGCTTCTGTAGCTAGTCCACTCACAATTACCTTTATCTATTGTATACATTTTTGGTGGTAAGTGAACCCAGAGGAGACACGGGGAGAACATGCAAAGTCCACACAGAAAGTTCCTGTCTGTAGGTGGAAACGAACCCAGGACATTCTTGTTTTGAAGCAACCACTGCTAACCACTGCGCCCTAACCTCTTCAATCTGTCCATACTCCTACACATGACCCCCTCCTTCTTTTCAATGAAGGCACAGAGATATTACAGTCAAACTGCAGCTCTACTAACTTAGGAATTGCAAAATGGAGCGATAAATAAATGCTATAACATAAAGCATGTCCTACAGCTTATGTTTTGGGGTCGGGCCTAAAGAGAAAGGGCATCTCCATTCAATGTGCCAAAATATCAAATGAAATATGTTTTGTCACACCTTTAATTATACATTTGCTAATTCTAGATGTATGCTAGTTAACCTCTTAATATCTACAAGACCCAGCTACAGGTCCCGGGGTCAATACCCAATGAAGTCTTGCAGCTGAGTATGAGCGCCCAGGGCATGTTATACCTCATTCTAAAGCATACTCTCTCATCATTTATTTTACTCTTAATTAATCCCATAAGGCAATGTTTTTTTTTTTTTTTTCAAATAAATCTGTAAATCAGTTAACAATACCCTTCCTGTTTCTAGCTGTTCAGTAAAACACTACTAAAAATGATGGATTGATCTACCTTCTTATAGACCCTGTTTGGTGTTTGTTCTGCAGGTCTGGGGGAGTCTTGGGGCCACGTCAGCCGCTCTATAGATGGAGTCAGCCAAGAACTGGGCTCTCATCTTCTGCAGGTAACACTTCCTCAATCTATAGTAAGAATAGTACGATGTAAGTTCTACATTGGTGGTTTTAGAGATGGACCTGTGTTGTGATAGAAGTATGGATGATATGATCGTTATGGAAATCATACTCAACCAATGCTAGAAAGATAGATATAGACAGATATTTGATTGATCCCAATAGGAGAAATCCAGGTGTCCAGCAGCAGGAACACATCCATACATGAATTACAAACTATTATTATAGATGTTATGTTATTTAATATTAATTTCAAGAAGTTGTGATAGTGCATTGTCCAAGCCAAATATTTCATAATATCTGCGGTCATCCTATTGTCCCATCTCACTATGCACTATGATCAATATTCATTCATTTTGAGTACCCATCTCTTTCACACTTATTGATAGTCAGACTTCTGTTAGTCATTGTACATGTTGTTAGTCATTATACATTTAGCAATACTTTGCTTTTATATTGTCTTGTTTGAATGAAAAATTGAGCCATGAGCTTGAAAGAACACATTACTGCACTGCAAAAACTCATGAAAAGTAACGCAAGATCTGCCCAAATTTGGAAAAATGTGTGTACATTTGAGAACATTCTGACTTGCCTATAGGACAAGAAAAATTATCTTGTTTTAAAAATATACAAGAAATGCCTCGCTTGGAATGAGAAAATTATGCAACGGTTGAAAAATGGCTTTGTCCCAGTCATAATGTTTTCAAATGTAGACAAATTCAGACACTCGATTCAAGCAATTATTACCTTTTTTTTTGCGGTGTGTATATTCAAATCGTGCTATTTGATTCCACCTTCTTCTTAAATCTGAAAGCGGTTCCGTCTGGACAATGAGAATGCCACTATATTTGAGGAATTCTGCAGCTGTTATGCATCATCTATTTCACTCTTTTCGACTTCATTTACCTCTTTCCAAATCATCACTGCCCATTCCCACCTATAGCCATGTGATTATTATGGGCTGGATGCCATTGTTCGTGGATCGGCCGGGCGTGTGGCAGGGAGAGAGAGAGAGAGACACCTCCTGCTGTCGTCCTCTTCCTCAGCTGAAACAGGCAAATAGGCCCAACGCATTCCTGGTCACGCACGCTCTGCCTCTCCCCCTTCCACACACACACACACACACACACACACACACACAGACCGCACACAAAAGACCCCACTCTCCAGCCTTTAAAGTACACAGACACATGTTACCGCTGATGGTCAGTGCTACAGGAGAAAACATCCGGCCTAATGAGGTTTGTTTAAATGAGCGTGTGGCACAGATGTGTCTCTAAATGTGACTTTAATTCCTTACGGGGAACGCACAACAAGACAAGCATGTTTTTCTGCATCTAAAATAGTCTCTTGTTTTGGTAGTGCCATGGGAATAAAGTCCTGTCAGGGTGCGACGAAGGCAAATTGATGTTGATGCAAGCGTTTTTTAGCATCGTATGATATCTGATGTAGTCAGTCCAGTCTTCAGAGCCTCATCTTAATCTTAGCATTAGCTTAAAAGTGTAGGTCCCTTTCCAATATGTTTGAATCCAATCTGCTTGTGTGTTTTTATCTTTTTAATCATGTGTAAAAACAGACACATTTGTATCAACAATGAATTAAGTTGAGCTTATTATTTTGTTGCAGACTTTAGACGGCTTCATCTTTGTCGTTGCTCCAGATGGAAAAATCATGTACATTTCTGAAACTGCATCCGTGCATTTAGGCCTCTCGCAGGTGAGTCAACTGATAAATATGTATCAGAATAATACAGTATATTGTTATGGGGCAATTCTACCTCTGTTACTGCATAGGATTACTTGACCATTAAATTCAATTAAGGTTCAGTTTGCAACAAGACGAAATGTGATTAAGGAGAACAATGAACACCAAATTATTTTAAAACAATTATCCTGGTTGTTTTACAGCTTATCAAACGTTAAGGGCCACATGCCACAAGGTTTCTGCTATTTCAAAGTTGCAATATCCTATAATAGATGACAATGCCGATATTCTATGATATGTATGTTGGGTTCCACCAGGGAAGCCTTTTATCCCCGGTTATGTTCATTGTTTGATGACTGAGTCTCTCTGTGTCTCTATGTCAACATCAGATTTATTTGTATAGCACATTTATAACAACACTAACTGCCCAAAGTGCTTCAAATGCACAAAATAAATGGGGAACAGCATGAAATACACTTATAGTCATGAGTTTTGGGTAATAACCGGATAAGTGGCTGAACCCCTTTTGGCAATAATCCTTGTCTTGCCATGATGCTAATTAAACAGTAATAATTATTAATATGCACATCATTAAGACATATTTTTAGCAACAGAATAATGTAGAAAGTAATTAACATTGTATTACCACTTACATGTTTGCAATTTAGTCTATTTGAATTGAAATGATTATAAAGACTCCTAATTAATGCAAAGAATGCTGTAGAATCTCTTCGGAAAAATAAGATGTTTAATGGGTTTAAATCAAAGTCACAGAACACCCCTGCTTGATGAAAGAAGCTCAATACTCGAGGTCCGATTCATTTTGGATGTCTCAAATGAAAGTTGTTAAAACATGTGTGTAAAACGGAACTTATTCACATTTATGGACATAGTCATCCACTCTATCTGTTTTTATTGTTGCATTTCCTGTCTTACAGTATTTTTAACTAATCATCAATTCTGTTGGGCTATAGTCACTTGGTAAAATGTTTTTGGCACCACAAAAAAAAAAAAAGCAGTCAAAGTGAGGGAAAAAGCCATGGCTCATAGTCTGGAAATGTATGATTAAACTGTTTGATTCTCTGATCTGTGTTTGTGAATCAACATATTGTAAAGTCCTCAGAGAAAACTACTGTTGTGATTTAGGGATATACAAAAATAATTGAAATGAAATGAATGTAACCAGAGAATAAACTTGCACATAACCCTGATTCACGATTTGGACATTCTCACACCGCATATATATTCTCAATGAGGCAGATATATTCAAATATTGCCCTGGCCTTCTCCTAATATTGTCAACAACTTCAGCTGCAGAAAGGACTGAGAAGACAGCTGGTGAATAGTGTCTTTTTTGCAGGTAGAGTTAACTGGAAACAGCATTTATGAATACGTCCACCCCGCGGACCACGACGAGATGACGGCCGTGCTCACCGCTCACCAGCCCTACCACTCGCACTTTGTCCAAGGTGTGTGAAGCATGAGGCCTTTTTTGGTTTTGTGGTTCCATTTGAACTCTTTTTTGGTTTTCCAGAGTACGAGATGGAGCGTTCCTTCTTCCTCCGAATGAAATGTGTCTTAGCCAAAAGAAACGCCGGGCTCACTTGTGGAGGCTACAAGGTGAGAGTCTGAACCTGAATCCTATACTGTAGAAACAGAATTGTGATTTTGTCTGCTGTAGTTACATGTGTAGCCTCAGAGTTTATATAAAATCACTCAAAATAATAAATCATGCTCACCTTCCTGTTTTCAGTATATCACAACAAAGTGCCGACACAGCAGCAGGTCATGATGCAGGAGAATAAACTGTACACATGCTTTTGTTTTTAGTAAGACCTCGCTTTCTCTTACAATGTCTGGGATTCACACTTTGTCTATTACCTCTAAAAATAATTGTGTGTCTCAAGTGATTTTAGATAAGATATGCATTTGAATCCATACTGTTTTGAGAATATAGTTATTATTGTATGGCTTCCCAGCTGGATCTTTGAACCCTGCAGCTTTTTTAGCGATGCAACTAATGTGTGTATTTTTATCGTGATATACTAGTCAGAGCAGATTTCATGAACTTATTTTCAAAATAGATTGGTACCAGCATGGAACAGAGCATCAGTAAATAATAATAATAATAATAATAATAACAATAATAATGCATCGGTTTTATATAGCGCTTTTTTGGACACTCAAAGACGCTTTACATGTCATTATTCTTTCACTTCATACACAGCGTTGATAAACTAATACTGTAGCCACAGCTGCCCTGGGGCACATTGACAGAAGCGAGGCAACCAGTGTGCACCATCAACCACCACCAACCATTCATTCAAACACCAGACTCATTCTAAATCTAAATCATGCTGGGACCGTTTTAAACAGTTGTCTTTCTGCATCTGCGTCAATCCAACATGAAAAGTGCGGCTTATCTTCAAGTGCGGCTTATATGTGGACATTGCCTTTCTTTTAAGTGTCACTGGTGTGGCTTGTATAGGATGTGCCTTATAGTCCAGAAATGACAGTAACTGTTTGTTGGTTGTGTTTGTATGTACTCAATACAGCTGTAGTCAGTGTCTGGTGTCATGTTGCAGGTGATCCACTGCAGCGGGTACCTGAAGGTGCGACAGTACAGCCTGGACATGTCTCCCTTTGATGGCTGTTATCAGAATGTCGGGCTGGTGGCCGTGGGACACTCTCTGCCTCCGAGCGCCGTCACCGAAATCAAACTGCACAGCAACATGTTCATGTTCAGGGCCAGTCTGGATATGAAGCTCATCTTCCTCGACTCCAGGTACAGAGTGTGTGAGAACTGTGCTCTAATATGCTCTATACATTCCTATTCGGACTTCTCTGTTTATCAAACCAGGGGCATATCATTTGAGCAGCGTAGGGAATAAAAACACTAACAT
>JAPMNZ010844066.1:0-11415 GCA_029875035.1 Pomatoschistus microps | reverse complement strand
TTTATTACAAAACGTATCTATACAACAAACGATATTGTTGTATAGCTGAAATATGTTCCATTTGTTTTTTTATATCTTATTTATTTTTATTCTGTAATCGTTTAACCTGTCCAGAAACCAGTTCATGAGTCTGCCTTGTTTGTTTACAGCTGTCGCGATTCCTCTGTTGGGAACAGAGCAGTGCGCCCGCGGACCCCCCTACTGGTGTCAGAATGTAAAGACTGCTTCTCTGTGTGGAGCTGTGCCTCATTGTCAACAGAATGTGTGGAATAAACCTCAACTGGTACTAATCTGTTTTGTTTGTTTTGAGTTTTGGGTTATTTCCACTGCCTTTTTACTCACTCTTATAATCCTGCTCCCACAGAAAACCGTACCCTGCGAGCTGTGTAAAGAAATCATAATTGTGGTTGGGCAGATTTTGAAGGACAATGCCACTGAGGTAAACAATAAAAACAACAAACGCTTTCTTATTTGCTCAACAAGCTGTCAATAATAGTGTTTGCTTTTATGTGAAGGGTGAGATTCTTGGATACCTGGAGAAAGCCTGCCAGCTTATTCCAGATGAGGGTTTGACCGCAGAGTGCAAAGAGATGGTGGACAGTTATTACCCCATTGTGATTGCTATAATCACTGGAGAACTGGTAATTATTAAATATGTATACTTAATAGTGCTGGGACTTAAGCTCAAAAACATAATGAATTTCATTGTTTTAAAATATATTCAAATATTGATTTTAACCAATAAATGCTTTTAATCTCCTTGGGTGTAAAAAAATAAAAAAAGTTTTCACACGTACGGAGCCAGCAAGTGGTCACAGGGACATAAGCCGGTCAGAACAAAACACTCAAACGGCCAAAACAGGAGCTAAACCATGACTCAACTAGGATTTAACCAGGACTGACACTGGTGGACACGGTGCTTGTTCTCATTCTCCCATTAGTATAAAAATGTGCTGTTAACTTGTTCACCTATGCGGAAGGACTGGTAATGATATAAATAAACCAGTGTTCATGGGCGCAGCTCCGTGAACACATTTTGCTGTTATGAAGTCTCTGGAGACTCTGCAGAGCTGCAAACTTTACCACGTTGGCATCAAAGCCCATGCCAGTATAATGTTTGAATATTTGGTGTTGTCCATTATTCATTCAGTCTTTTTAAAATGGTATTATTCCTTATATTAGAATTATATTATAGTATAAAATTTGTTTTCACAGCCCATATACTACAAGTTGTATTTACATTGTTACAGTTGTGTTGTAAAAGCAGACGTCTAAAATAAGAATTATATATGACATATGACTGTGACATATGACTTTCCTGGATGTCTACATTCCCACCATTTCAAACAACAATGGAATTCTAAAAATAATTGAGACTATGACGGAACCATTAATCTAGATAGCGCTGATGTTTGTTTTTTGAGCCAGGGTGAAACTTTTTCAAACATTTAATTTCTTGCCAATCTGCACAGTGTCACTTCTCTTTCATGATCTGAGCAAAGTGCAGCTGCTGAATAAGAGCTATTGATGCAGAAGCGAGCCCTGGTAAAGGGAACAAAGTGCTTTTTGTGTAATTAAACCCCGTGACTGAGCACATTTACATTGGTTCACAAGTTTATTTTCTGTCATTAGAGCACGGGGACATGTCTGTCATGTATTTACTTGGTTCATCTACAGTGGGGCAAAAGTATTTAGTCAGCCACAAAGTTCTCCCTCTTAAAACGATGAGGGAGGCCTGCTATAGGATCACATGCAGTTCTTCCTACAATATTGTACTAGTCTGAATAATGCTCATCTTATTAGCCTGTATTGTTGGACTGCATTGACTGTTTTTGTTGTTTTAGGACGATCCTAACGTGGCGTGTGGTGCAATTGGGCTGTGCCGCTCTGAACAGGCAGCTCTGGCTGAAGTCCACCACAAGGCTCAGCTCCAATCCAACGAGATCCCCAAAATGGAGCTGCCTCCAATCCTAAACCCATTCATTTTCAATATTCCCAAACTCCCTGAGGAGAGCCCCAAGGAAGAAGCGCCTAAACAAGTACACACTAAGCCTTTTTATATGAATCTTGGTGGTTGATCATATTCAAAATAATGTATATCTTTTTTTAAATGTAGGCCAATGACGTTGTGTGTGACGACTGCATCAAGTTTATCACCGACGCTCAAGATAAAATGAAGAATGACCCCACATATGTGACCCATTTGATTTCCACAATCCAGGAACAGTGCGACAAATTAGGACCTGGCATGTCTGATCTGGTGAGATTAGTTTTACAATAATGTACCTCAAATGGTTTATTCACTTGTTTTGTCTTTTTTTGTAGTGCAAGGAGATGGTCAGTGAGTACGCACAACAAGTTGTTGACCAGCTTGAGTCAATGGTAAGGATTCTACGCATAGTTTTTTACCCTCTTTTTAAAGTTGTTTTCACTCACGCAGGGGTTCCCAGTACATCAATCCCAGTCTACCGATTGATCACAAAGGCAGAGTGGGTAGCTCACAGGTCATTTGGGGCTTCTGTCTGCTTGCACACTCATGTTGGGCCAAAGTAGATTGTTGTAAACAAGGCGTGGATGTGGATCTAAGAAAACATTTATCCAAAGTACTATAAATAATATGAGCAGTTATGATATGAAATAAAAAAAACATACATTTTGTGCCGCATATATTTGTAGGTAACTTGTTGTTTTCTGCCTGCTCACTTACTCACCAATGCACATTCTACAATGAAAGGCACGAGATTGAACCCACAACCCTAGAGCTACCCACTGAGCTATGGATATTCAAAATCATTACAGCACTTAAAACTGAGGAACACTCATCTGGAAAAGTAGATCTTGGTTTGATAATGTGTGGGGTCCCCTGTTCTAAACTCTCAGTGCATTGGCTGTGGATCACCACCCAGTTTTCTAATATGCAAGTGAACACTGACCAGTTTAACATGGCCAATTACTGGCTCGAGACCAATTATTATTCCCAGAGTTTGACTACCTTTTGCCACTTCTTCTCATTCATATTTCTTGCTCTGTTTCCCTCTGCTGTGGGTTGTCTGCTGATCCCAAAGGAAAAGGTAGGTCTGTGTTTAAGCCTGTGTAGCTTCTTTAACTTCCTGCTTTTTGTGCCGTTCACTCGTGGTGTTCCTCATGCAAGTGTAGAGGTGCATGTTAATGATGTAGATGAAACAAGCACTCCTTTTATAACCCATGTCACTACTACCACTGCATACTACTTAACCCATAACCTGTGCCTGATGTTTATGAAACCTGTTTTATAGTTGTTAGTGCATGTAATGATAAACGGACCCACAGCTGAGAAAAACATGCTAGGCTGAGAGCTGCTTATTGCATGAATGGCGTTGTAGTAAAACCTTATCAATTATGTTTGAGATAAAGCATTGACTTGATTCACTTAATTCTTATTCAGGCTCCCCAGGAAATCTGCGGCGACATCGGTATCTGTGCCGCTATGAAGAAGTCTGTCCCAATGTTGAGCCTGCTGCCAGCCATGACCAAGGCTGAGGCTAAAAGTGTACCAGCTTTGAAGATGTTCCCAGCTACAAAAGTAGAGGACAAGAAGGTGATCACAAAATACCATTTAAACCACGTAAACTGTAATTGTATTTTTTTTATATTCATACAAAATCTTTCCTGTTTCAGAAAATGTTCAGAGTGCGTGATTCCCCAACATGTGCAATCTGTGAATATGTGATGAAGCAGGTGGAGACCATGTTGGAAGACCAGACCACTGAGGTGCTTGTCTATACATTTTCTTTCACAGATCGCAATTTTGTCAATGTATTTTGGGGAAAAAAACCACTAATGTCTTGTTCTTCAGGAGGAGGTGATTCAGACGGTGGAGAAGGTGTGCCGATTCCTGCCTTCCACTCTGACCAAACAGTGCGAGGACCTGATCGAGACCTACGGCCAGGCCATTATCGAGCTCCTGGTGCAGCAGGCGGATCCCAAAACTGTCTGCACTGTCCTCGGCCTCTGCTCTTCTTCTAGTGGCAAATATATTGGTATATAATGGTTATAATCAGGCATATTCATGTATAGGATGAGGTATAAACATGTAATGGATAACATCTATAGGACATAAGTCATACCATCACAGATCTGTTCAAAACATATTTTGAATATTTTATCTTCTTTGTCAAAGGGTTTTGCAATGTGCCCACAGTACTTCAGAGCTAATGCTTTTAATTAATTAGTCTACAAAGCATACACATTTGGTTTACGTGTCCCCCATTGTTTGTTAGCCGTCCTTGATGAGACTCGGTTCAAAGTTGGAGGATATTGTGACGTGTGCAAACTGGCGGTGAACTACATCGACGGCATTTTGGAGCAGAACGCCACAGAGGCACAGATTGAGGAGGCGGTGAAGAAGGCCTGCAATTTCCTACCCGATTCTCTGCAAGACGAGGTCAGTCGAGTAGTATACTTTATTTAAAAAAAAAATCATTTTTAACTTTAACTCTCTATTTAACAGTGTAACCAGCTGGTGGAGCAGTACGAACCACTGCTTGTCCAACTTCTCCTTCAGATGATGGACCCTGACTTTGTGTGTATGGTATGTTGTTTTTATTTTTGTTTGTAAATCTTCAGTTTAATTGTTAATCCATCATTTAACGTTGTTGCGTCCACCTCTAACAGAGAATAGGAGCTTGCCCTGAATCTGTGAAGAAGCTGCTTGGGACTGAGCGGTGCAGCTGGGGACCCAAATTCTGGTGCCAGAGCATGGAGTCGGCCACTCTCTGCAATGTAAGAATAATAAACTTTGCTCACAGCTAAACTTAGTTGTGGCCCGGAGCAACTTTTATTTCACACTGTGTACAAAAGTTATAAAAAAGTGTTAAAATACATATTGAAAACTGCTTGGACAAAGTTGATACTTGCCATAAAATGTCTTGAGATGCACAGAACATTATTAGTTAGAACCTTTACTTGTCCTACAATGGGGAAAGGGAGCAGTTTTTAAATTCAAATTTAATAATGGAAATGTTTTTGAGTCCTTTTACACCTCACTCATTTGCTAAGATTATTTAATAATTATACAAAATTCTTCAATATTTATCTTACTTGAAATTGTGCGATGCAGTAAATGGATGTTTTAAACAATTAGTTTTCATGGCTATTGTATAAATGTAAAATGATGAATCTCATGTTTTTCTTTCAGGCTGTGGAGCACTGCAAACGTCATGTGTGGTAGAGGCTGAAAACTCTAGGGGATTGAACTGACTGGAGCTGCTTTCCACTTTTAATCTGTCGTCTTTTGATTGAACAACCACATAAGTTAACATATTTTGAATAAATCTTAGTGGAAAGGGACTTGATGTATGTTTCCGGACTGTTTGGTTTCACAATCTCTCAAGTCTTGGAGGCCAAAGGCTGCTTTTCTGCAGCGGCAACAAACTTCACTGGATTTTTGAAATACAAATGTTTGGTTTTCTATTGCAACACCGGAACGTTTTTTTTTTTTTTAGGGTATGCAAAAAATTAAATGTTAGTTTTACATGTTTTACTAAGTTGATTTTTGGAGACTGCAATTGTACCTTCTTTGGCAAAATGTACTGTTCAGAAAGTAATTGTTCGGTGTATAAAAATGGCATTACCACTTTGATCTGACATGTAGGGTTATCTGCTTTCCATCGCATTGTTTGCACTGTTTTAATAATTTGTCAAATCGTTCTCAATCTTTGAACAATAAAGTGATACAAGTTATTTTAATGCATCTCCCACATCAATTTAAATGAAGTATGAAAATAAGTCCTTGGCTTCATACATTGTCACAATGTGTGAACGTTGGAAATAACCTGGTTAGCTATCAAACATTTGATAATAGATCATGGTCTCTTGTAATTACAGGCGTAGCAAAAGCACCGAAAACTACAGTGGCCTTGTGTTCATAATGGCAGTCTCACCAGTTCCCTGAACACTGAGTCTTTAATTCAACAGCAATTGTCCTGTTAAACAACATTCCAAAAACTGCACTGTCAAATGCAGTGCACGATGAGGACAGAGAAGGCAGATCCAATCGCTAGTCCCAACGTGAGAAAGAAGGACATCACGACTCCAGTGGCCTCTGCCAAGTCTCGCGACACAACTTTAGGCCCATAGATCATTGGTAACGTGCCCAGGTAACCGTTGGAGAGCCCCAGGAGGCAGTTGAAGACTATAGGGTATAGGTCATGTGTGAACAACACGGTGTGCAGGTGGTTCCTTGGCTGGTAGTTACAGAACATTAAGAGTGGTACCAGAGCTGAGCGGCACAGAACCAGTGCAGGTAAAACTCGACTGGTGGGACCTGGCACCTGAAGCCAAGCGGTCGCCTGCCTCCCACAAAAGTCTGCAACGTTATAGAGGAGAAAACTGGTGAGTGGTGTGAAGTATGTGGAGGTCCAGGCACTGCCACTGTCCTTGTGCATGGACTCGATCCCGGAGGAGATGGCAGGAAAGACCATGATGGAGATGCAGAAGACATGGAAGACTGACAGGCCCAGGACCCAGGTCTTTCTGAGGATGGGCTGCAGAGGCGGAGTGGACACTTTAGCTCTGCCCCCGGCCTCGTTGATGACCACAGAACTGGAGCAATCAGCGGCCAACATGTAGTGTCTAAAAGAGGGCAGGAAAACAATATTTTTACAACATGCTCTCTGTTCATCTATGTTGTAGTTTAGTCGTCACAGTGAACAAACTTCCTCTTCTTGTTTTGAGTCACATATTTTAGAACCTTATATTCAGTGATGAGCATGGTGTAAATGTTAACCCTTGACCTGCCACAGATGATTAAAAGTAGAAAAAAATTACCCGGAACGGGACTAGTTTAGAAAATCATCCAAATTCAGCTCTAACATTTTTTAGGTTATCACTGTGGCAGGTCAATTTGACCAGAGGATAGCACAAGGGTTAAACTTCACAGATATTTGGTTCTTTGTTTGAGTAACAGCTATTACCATTGTTTTAAGAACTTCCTCTATTCTGTTTGTTGAATTACGGTATAGAACAGTCTATGTATAGAACCAACAGGTCATCTTAACTTCCTGTATCGATGACACAGTGTTACAACGCCATCTAGTGGTGTTCTGACAATGGTGAAGGTAAGTGTGTGCAACAATTACATAATGGTGGGAGTTTGTTTTATGCAATATTTGTTGTTCTTGAAAAGTTGAAATGAATTAAGTCTAAAACCAAGTGGCCCACTTTGTGCTTCTGAACTGAATTAGTTGTCACAGGATTGGAGCGAAAAACCTCAGTAACATAAACAATCCAAGTTAAACTTGAGTTAACTCTTTGCCCAGTTCCCCCCTGCCCTTGTCGCCCTGACCTGGAGTATTCCAGTTTGGGCAGCAGGAGGTAGGTGGCAATGCAGAGAAGGATGAGGACGTCTGCGGTGAGGAAATAGGCCAAGGCACTGTCGGTCACATCTTTAGCAGCTGCAAGGTCGATTATTGCCGCTACAGCGCTCAGAGTCCCTCCCATAGCCTGGCCTGAAACAACATCAGAGGCCGATCAACGCTGGGATGTATCCAATAAATGTGATGACACAATTATTAGGATGGTGATCTGTCCTCCATGCAAACCTAGATGAAACTATCACATTTTGAGGTTTGTCAATGGTTTTATAGATATATACACTATAAACTAAATTCATGAAGGAGCATTCATTCTATTGTAGTATAACATGTACACCAAGTGAATCGCTTGATATTGGTTTTTAATTAATTATGAAATAAACATAATTGGATTTTGATTATTGTAATTATCAACTAACACTTAAATTCATGATACAAGACCCATGCAAAAAAAAAAGTACTTCACCAGAAAATTGCCCTATTTAGAAGCCCTTGCTCACCATACTTCAGTCTATTCAGGGTAAATAAAGTTTGAACAGAGGCGATAGCAAAAATATACAACATTTTCTCTAATTTCCAATTGAGGGTGCTGATGACCTTTAGTTGAGTCATCAGCAGCTCAAGTATGAAATATCAATAAATACCTAAAATAAAAAATAATAACTAACTTATTAGACTGCGATAATTCCTCTCAGCATAATAACCTTAAGCTTATCCAAAAGTGGGAGCACCTGAGATGAGAGCCTGGGAGATCCTCATGGGGAAGTGCCCCGTGATGCCGAAGACGCTGCCGGAGAAGACGTTTGAGGCTCCGCTGACGATGGCCACACTCACTAACGTCCCCACGAAGAACTCCTTGGTGCAGCTGGACATGTCCACCTTCACCAGAACCGTGGTCACAACAAAAACCAGCAGGATCACAAGCAGAGAGGACAGGATACGCGCTCTCGGAGATAACCTGTTCAAACACACCAGAGATGGAATAAAATGACTCTGGGTTTTTCCCTTTCAGTGTGATATTAGGAACTTTTTGATGCAAAGTCTATGGGAAGTGACTGTGGCAGTGTGATTCAATGTTGGCTGTGTGAACAAGGCTTAAAACTAGGGTACCTAACTTTTAGACAACAACAAGATTCATTGTGTAATAAAATCTACTGAGAGAGTTCCACTCTCAAAATCAGCTCAAACTGGGCTCAAAGGGCTCTTTCTTGCGTCTTCAAACATGTTCTAATTAGAAAGCCAGTATGGTGTGACTCATGTATTACTATTTTGTATTATCTATGAAAAAAGTAATGGGTTTGAAAAAAAAATTAATGGAATTCATGCAGATGTTGTTAGTATACAAGTGATCATACATATAAACACCGAAATAGGAACTAAATATGTAAGGAAAGTGAAACCGCAGGCAATCTGTTATATGTTCAGATTGAGCACAATACTCGTTTCCCAGATAAGATCTCTAAACAGCCAGAGGAAAAAAACTGTAATGAGAGAGAGACCTGTTCACAAGAAAATAGTTGAGTATCAAGCACAGGACAGAGGGAATTGTTGAAGCGACGGCCAGATAGCTTTCAAAATAGTCCTGAAAGCAGAAGAAAAAAAACAAGATTACTTGTCCTTATCCTTGGCACTTCAGTTAAACTTTGTACAAGCTCAGATATAAGGAAGTGAAAAGACACTTATTCTACTGTGATTAGCAGAAGTCATGCATTCCTGTGTCGCCTCATGTAAGAGACTGTGCCTCACATTTCTGATGGATTACATTAGTTACACTCTACACGCACCATTATATAAAGAAATGTATTGTTTGTTTTAATCTAATAAGAAAAGGACTGAGAACAGTACGTCCAAATTCAACACAATGTACACTGAGAATTCAATGGATATTCATTGATGGATGTTTTATTTGATCTATAACATTCTATAAACATTTATACCCATCACACTCACCCCGAGGTCAGAGCGCTCCTCGCCTGATTTATTGGTGAGGCTGTGGTTACTGAATTTGTAGAGCCAGTAGTGTTTTGCTGTTATAAAGAAGTTCCAGGGCAACAAGGAGCCGATGCCCATAAGGAAGAAGATGAGGTAGACTAAATTATAGGAGTCTTTGGGGTTGTGGCGCACGGGAAAAGGAACAGACAAGTGATTGGGCAGCAAGGCACTTTGGTCCGAGGTGTCCTCCGAGGAGTCATGGTCCACAAAAGCAGAGGGGAGATAGGCTGAGTTTAGACTCGGCTCTGGTTCTTTAGCCTCCATTTGGAAGGATAGATGACTGGCGGTAAGTACTTATTCAGATGGAAAACCTGGCAAAATAAAAGGCAAGTCACGTCAAGTAAAGAAGAAAAAGTTAACCAACAAAGTCATAAGATGTGATCATAAAAAATAAAAGTCATAAACCTTGTAAATATTTTATGAATGGGCAATATATCACATATGACAATGACTTCAAGGATATAGCAGATTCTATCTATTTGGTGAGAATTGACTCTATATTGATAATGTAGAACATTTTAAGCACAAAATAGTACATTTTACGGTAATAGAGGCTAAAAAAGTTATGCAAGATATATATCGTGCAGCATAGTTTTTACAAAATCAGACACAAACATGTATTGGAATAAAATCTTTGCTATTCAATTTTATTATTACAAGTCTGCTATTGCATTTTATAACTTACTTCTCATATAGAAGAAACATCCATTGTGTCACTGGGGACATTAGCCTGGAAAAAGTAATGGCAGAAGAATTAAGTGCAATCCCAACTTATACACTTTAACATGATCTAAGTGCAGCATTTCATAGCATCACAGAGAACCATATATACATATTGACTCCAAAAGCAGAACAGCAATAAGTGACAACCATATGTCACACCGTACTCACTTAATGTTGAAAACAAATAGCTGCATGCACGTCTAAACAAAGTCATGGGACCTTCAGTACCTTTGTAAACAATACAGGGCAATGATAGGTACAGAGAGTGACTGTTACGACAAGTCTCCAGGACATTAACAGAACCATCATGTGTGTAACTAATGAGGAACAGTTTCCACATGATGCTGACCAGAGAAAAAGCAACTTAACCTCAAACTTTCCTAAGAGCAATCCCCACTTCAGCAAGTTTACTTCTCTTGAGTGTTATGCTGAGCTGACATCCGTGCATCGCTCTTGTTTAAAATGGCAAAAATGATCAATTAGGAGCACAATTTGACATTAATATACACAGACATAGTAAAGAAGAAAGTAAAGTTTGTGCGCACCATAAAAGGTTTCAAAACATTAGCATAAGAGCTAGCTAAGCAGATGGTACTATAGCAATGCAGCTAACAATCTGATAAAATACAAACACGATTGCTATAATTATTAAAAAGTCTTAACATACTTCACCAACAGATACGCCTTGCTGTAAAAAGACACTTGTGAAGAGAAGTGGTGACATTTCTCAACAAAACAGATCTACGGCAGCGTCATCAAAGTCACTTCCGGGCTACGTCTGTCAAATTAAATGTCCAGGAAAAAAAAACCTTTCAAAATTAAAACAGAGCGTTAAGATAAGATAAGATAAAATATGCTTTATTAATCTCGCACAGGAGAAATTTACATATCACATTTGGCATAGATAGAAACACTCAAGATTGTGCAAAAAGTTAGAAATGTGCAAACATGTTGATGCAGGATATATTATGTACAAAAAGTGCCAATTAGAAAGTGGCTTTTCAGTCATAATGCAGTGACTCCGGCTTTCTTATCACTAAAAATCATGTACAGCAGAGAAAATCCTCCGGCTTCTTTCCCGACCAAGCTGAGCTTCAACCTCTGGAGTTGGGTCCTCAGGAACCGCCTGTTGTTCCATTCCATTTTTTTTTTCCATTCCATTTTCTTGCACTTCATCTGTTGCCGGGTCACGGGGGTGGCAGTCTAAGCAGAGACGCCCAGATTTCCCTATCCACACACACTTCCTCCAGCTCTTCCAGGGGGACCCGAAGGCGTTCCCAGGCCAGCTGTGATAGTACCTCCAGCGCAGTGACGTGCGGTGAGGTTTGTGATTGGGGAGGCACTGACT
>JAPMNZ010843912.1:0-10028 GCA_029875035.1 Pomatoschistus microps | reverse complement strand
AAATAATTAAAAAAGTGTCCATCCATATTGTAGAATGCTAAAGTGACCTGGATTGTGTCCATCCATATTGTAGAATGCTAAAGTGACCTGTACAAATCTGTACAGCAAACAAATCTTTTTCTTTTTGGTTCTTAATGAAAGACAACTTACTGTAGTTGTCTTTAAACTAGGGAGTAAGAAGTCAAACACAAGACTGAATGCACAACTTACCTGGTTCTTGCAGAGGAAGCTGGCACCATTCCAGTAGCTGAGCAGTTCACACAACTCTTTGACCTTCACTGAACTCAGCTGGGGGCAGCTAACAAAACACACACAACACGTTAACTGTACAATACAATACAATACAATACAATACACTATACAATGACAAAGAGAAGAATGTTCTCAACAACTCAAGACTGGGTGAAAGAACAAGTGTCATTTGTGATTTCTGGGCACTAATAAATCGTTCGTTTCATTTTCCAGTGAATAGATTAAATCAATGCAATAACATTCACTTATTTAGTTCCATTTCTCATCCGCAATGATTCAAATTATAGCCACAACCATTGATTGGCTGTTTAGGGACCATAAACAGCTCACAAGTTAACGATTAACGTCAAGCATAGTCTATTGTCATCTATAACTAAACTGAAATGAACTTGTATCCATAAGTACTTCCATGAACCAAAGCTATGCTAGCTGAGTGTCTCACCTGTAGTCGTGAGATCTGTGGTGAAGTTTTTGTTCCTTCTTTTTAGTGACAGCAAATCCAAACTCATCAAAGCGCACATTTTCACTGCGTCTGCGGAGAGTCGAGCTCCTCCTGCTGCCAGTACTGCTGCTGCTTCTCCTCCTCATCGTTCAGACGCCTCTAAACAGCGGTGTTCAGCAGCTTTGTCCCATAGAGTCTAGACCAGAACCAGAGCCAGAGCCGCTGCTTTGTCCTCGTGGAGTTTGAAACAAGCGGCTGTCAAATCATGACGTCATGCGTAACCGAAACTGGGCGGGGCCGGGATGAGGTCACAGGGGGCGGGGTTTCATGCGACCCCGGAACACGTGATCATAACAACATAGGTTTGTCAAACTGCGAGACAATAATTACTGGCCCCTGAAAGGATTTTTAATTATCTTTATCACAGTAACTTGCTGCATTGATGGTTAGAGGCGGCTATGGCATATTAAAGCCTATTTTCTCAGGAAAACAACCATATTTGTATATGTTCTGAAATGTTAAGTAAAATATAATTAGAAGCTATTGTTATTATATAATTTTAGTTTTCCGTTACATCCCTTATTGATATTTGGCCCAGCTCTGGTTGAATCCAAACATACTAGTAAACAATAATCAAACTCATGTCAAATACAGTTGACTTGAGACAAAAATATGTAAGAACTGTCATACTTCTATAGTTCCAACCAGTTCTTTTGTTTTTTAATTAGGCCCTTGACCAATTCAAGGTTGACGCCTCTGGTCTTCGGTCTCAATGTCATCCATAGGTTGTCTCAACTGATCCAAAACCGCACATTAGCTTACTCAGTTGTACATTAGAGACTAAATTGTATTTGTCTGGTGAACCTAGAGAACTTTTGGTTTTGTTTCATGTTGTTTGCCCCAACATAAAGAGTGCTTTGTTGATGGCTGCCTGCAACTAATGTGCTTGTTAAGAGCATGTAATAAATAAGCAACACTTTTGTTAGAAAACATTGAATCTTTTACATAGAGAGAGCTGAGTGAAAAATCTTGATGTGATAGAGGCCATAATACATGCATGTGAAAACTTGTGATTGACTGTTTTGGGAGACGGGAACTAGTCACACGGAACATTAAAAATTCAAAAAGGGAAGCAGTTAGCATGTCCAGTTGTCAGATGTATTTTATTGTGTTTGACATGTACGTTTATGAAGATTTCGTATTGAAGACAGTTGCAGTAGGCTAATCATTGTGCTGTGACCTCTTCATTATTGTGTAACTCCACTTTGTAAATAGTTTGGTATCCGTCATCCCAGGCGTAAAGCTGTTGGTCTTTTGGATTGTAGTGGATGCTGCTGTGGCTTGTGTATCTCTTTGGGAAAAACATCACAGGACTCTCGTTGCTGCAATTAAAAAAAGGTAGAGCACTGTAACAACTCTCTCTCAAGCCATCTATACACCAACAAACTGACCTGTGAATCGTATCATGAATATCAAAAAGACATTGCACGGTGGAGCGTCCTCCGTAGCGTGTGTTGTAGACCACATACAGAGTCCCACAAATGAGGAAGGCTCCTTCAGCGTCACGACTCTTACACTGAGTGTCCCATGTAAAGTCTACAGCCAGGCTCACTGAGAACGAAGAATAAAAAGGTCATACATATTCACAATATGAATACAGTGATCTATATGATGAATGAACAATGTAGGCCCTTACAAAATAGTTTACCTTGATCTAGTTTAGTAATGACAAGATTTCCTTCATACTCGGAATCAGCGTGGATGACCCATAATCCCAGCTCATCAACAGCAAAGTCCATGTATGTGTTTGGATTTAGACTATAGACTGGGATCTGACCTGCTCCAGGAAGTAAAGTACTGTCCACCACTGTGCCATTCAGCAAATTCACCTACATGTAATCACTAGATCATTCTCCAAAACATGTAGAAATGAACAATACTTTTATTCTTATTGGTGTTACCTTCAGTATCTGATTTGGTGTGTCTGCTTTGTGCACATAGAGGAAGCCCTTGTAGACGAGCTGCCCTGTGCCCTGCCAGTGGAATGGAAGCTGCAGCTCTTTAGCTGCTGAACCCATGTCCTTTTCTGTGAAGCTCTTCAGAGAAACATACTCTTGTAGAGTATTGTTACGGATTCCACTCATCAGATACACCTGCAACACATCAAATGCAGCACGCCTATTGGCCACTTCTTTCCAATAAAATGAACCTTTAAACCTTTCCAGGTTAAAGCTAACCTTATCTGACCCCTCTGACGGGTCTTTAAACCAGGATCCTGAAGTGTCTCCTGCTTTCTTTACAATCTTCAGAGATTTGATTTGGCTGAGTACTGTGTTACAGTCTAAATAGACAAAGATATAAATCATATTTTTACATCAATAAATAAGAGCGATCTAAGGAACAAAGCCAAATGAAGTTTGTACCATTCTCCATAATCTTGGCCTTCTGCTTCAGCTCCTGCTCCATGTCTCTGATCTGCTGCTCCAACAGAGCCTCCTCCATCTCGATGTCCGACTGAGCGGGAATCTTGTTCTCCAGATATTCCATCTCTCTCTCCACACGTTCCACCCGAGTGGAGACACTATCCACCTGAGTTTTCACCTCAGATCTGTGAAAAAGTTCACTTGTATTTAAACATAACTCAAGAAGCACTTCACATGAACTCTGCTTACCGAAACCCAGTCAGAGTGGACATGTGGCCTCGCACCTCTGAGGAAAGCTCATAGATCTTTTGTGTAGCCATCGTGCTGCTTTGTTCACATTGGGTCAAACGCTCCTGTAATTAAAAAGAGACGCTGTAAAGAGTTGGCAACCCTTGAGGGAGAGAGTTGTGTGAGGAGGTCTAAAAAAGGTTCATCATTATCTGTTGTGGCTGTAATAATAATTTCTGCATTACTTGCTTCTTGTAATGCCACAAGTAAAGATTTTATACTTCTTTATTATCCTTAAGGCAGAGTTTTTGTACTCATTATGCTAAATATATAGGTTTTATACTTGTTTCTTCTTCATGCTAGACTTAGAGATTTTTATTTCACTGTATTTAGTATAGAGTTATTATTCATTTATCTAGTGTTGTGTGCTCCTCATTCCTACTATTCTGTAACTGGTGATGCAATAATGAAATGTCCCCTCTATGGGACGAATAAAGGATCTTAATCTTAAACTGAAGAATTCTTTGAAACACCAGGATTCAGACATTTGGCTCAAAGTATATTTGAAATGACTCCGCGTCTAAGGAATCGTAACTTGCCAACATCAGCTTGCTTTGAAGCAACATTGTTCATTGTAATAGACCTCACAGATACTGTACTCTGTGTTATTTTCACATAGTACGGGAATAACAAAATAACTTTATCCTGTGAAGCTGCCCGATATTCAACAATTCTTTCACAACACAAAGCTATCCTGGCAGAAATACGTTGGGAATCAAATATTGCCACCAGATGTTATATTCATGCAACACACTTTGTTTTTCCTTTCGGTTTTAGAAACAATCTTTAGTATTGTTCCAGTAGGCTCTAAAATAGGCTTGTTTTGCCAGTCCTAGATATTCATAAATAACGGAAACATTAGAATACTTTTGGAACTAGTACACAATGACATAAAGTGCTTTTCTATACAGCTATGTTTGTTTTTTAGGATATCAAATACATCTGTTTTTCTTCCATATATCCGTTTCCAGTGCAAACAATTAGTCCAGTTGAAGCTTACCTCTATCTGTGCCAGTCTGCGCTCCAAATACTGTATTATGAAATTGTCCTGTTGAGACCCCTGGCTTTGAACTGAGACCACAGCCACACACAAGTGTACACCGAGAAGAAGAAGCCATCTGCAAAACATGTTTGTGCCCAGAATGTAGTTTTGCAGTCAAGGTGAAGTTAATGTGACCACAATTTATTTCTTTAGTTCTCTCGTGTCTTCTTCTTCTCTCCCAAGTGTTGCACATACAGGACCTCGCTCTCAGTCCCACCCACCCATCTCTGAAAATCTTTTCCTTATTTTCTTTTGCTCCCACCCTTCCTTCTTTTTGGTCCGTTTTCTGGATCTGGTTCCTTTGATTTGAAAGAAACTGAAAGAAATAAGATCATGTGCATTGTGTATGTAAAGTTTTAGTATTGTTTTAATAGAGAAGATTAAGTCTGATGATTCGTGTCACCAATTCCTTTCAGAAGATGTATATTCCCCTTAACTGTTTATTTTTTTCCAATGTCATGTTTGTGTTCCTACATGCCATTTCCAAATGTTTTGCTTAATGTGTATGATACAATATAGACGTGAGTATGTATTACAGAAGCTAAATGCATCTAGTAAAGGTGTACTGAAATACTTTTGTTCTTATTTCTTCTGAAAAACGGTTTTGCAACTCAACTGTGCCTGTTCCATCCACAAAAACCTCAAACCCACGCTTCTCAGTCTTTCCATGTTTCCCCCTTGAAAGCCTCTATTTCCAGCTCTGCACTGATTTTTGAGAATTTAAGTTATGAGACGCCAAACCAAAAGAGGAAGCGGAGGCAGATGTGATAATAGACCAAACTGTTCCCAGTTCGCAAAGCTATTTATATTTAAAATCAATATTCAATGTGCAATTTTGATTTTCGTTGTTTCTGCATTCACCCAATGTTCATGATAGATTAGGATCCTTGCATGCTATTTGAATGAAATATAAAAAGGTAATTTACTTGCCTAGACAAATAATGGTGATTGTTAGCATTGTTTTATATCCTCATCCCAACTAGTATTTTACTGATTGCGATCCAACTGTTGTGTGTTAAACGGTGCGCAGGTGTTCCTCAGCTGATGCTGCTGGTTTGAACTGTGTCTCCATCTGTTTCTCTGTAAAGTCACATATGTCTGATGAAAGACTGAAACAGTATCCATAACACACGCTGCACAAAACATTATGCAACATTAAACATTACAATATTCCACAGAATAAACAATCCCTTACTCTCCAAAACAGAATGCAACTTTTGATGCAACTATGGTTAAAGCTGAGCATTTCATTTTTTTTCCACTGAATGTTTTGGTCTTAAGGTCAAAGCTAACATAGCTGTTGGCAGATGCTATAAGAGGAGGGTCCTTGATTCTAGTTTACAATCACAGGCACGCTGCAAAACTCTGGTTGTGTCTTTTTACCACCAATACCATTTCTGCTCTAACATGATCCCAGATCTTGCATCTTTTATCATTTTCTTTAAGGACATGCAAACATTTTCTTTTACATTCTAAGGAACCTCTAACAGAGATGTGTGGACGTGTCCCCAGGAAGCTCGTGCTATCCTTTGGTCAAAATGACCAGCCACAGTGATTCAAAGTTTACAAAAAACCCTACATTTGTTTTTTCAAGATGATGACATTCTCCAACTTGACCGGCCCTGGGTCATCAGACCCTTTTAGACTCTAATAATTTATGGAATATTTTTTTTACTTTTAATCCCTGGTGGATCATTTTGGCCCAAGGACAGCACAAGTTAAAGAGCATTAAGGGCTGTTTTCTTTCTGCCCCAGACTCTGCTTCATTGGCTGCTGCTCTGGCTGTATTATATGTATAAAATGATGACGGAGGACCAGCAAAAAAGTGTAAAAATCAAAAAGTAACATGTTGAAATATTGCAAATATAAACAATTATATTTTTTTAAAATGGCCTGAACTGAAACATGGCCAGATTCAAGGCTTCTTTCACATTTTCAGGAAAGCTGTGCCAGATCTTAGAGGCATCAATCTCAACAATGTTTAAGATAAGATAAGATAAACCTTTATTCGTCACACAGTGGAGAAATGTCAGTGTCATCGTTTAGTCCTCCTCAGAATCCCAGCAGGAGCCCAGTCCCTTAGCTCCTCTGAGTCCCAACAGGAACCCGTGTCCCTGTGCTCCTCAGAATCCGAGTTGGATCATATATATCACTAACATGTTATGGACTTAAAAGCTGAAGTGATTTGTGCTGCTCCTGAATGTTGCACATGCCAGTGTCCAGCAGGTGGCGGTCTACTACAAGAGAAGGGAAGAGACATTTCTCAGAAGTATACAATGTACATGCATCTAATCTGCACCGTATACAACATGGCATGACAAATGGAGCGTGATGTAAATACCACTCTCATTGTTCTCGTGGGACACAATTGTACAAGTCAGCACAACGTATGTAACCTGATGAAAGATTGATCCTTGTTTGTGGAGCAGGGCTATAAAATATCCATGTGCATCAGTCAGAAAGGAAGACTGACAGACTCCAAGTATCCAACTGCTCACTCTCACTCCTCCAAATCAACCTTACACAGCAGAAAAATGATAAAACATGAGGTGATAACTGCTTGATCGAGTGTTTTTCAATCTTCATTAGAAAACACATTCTAAGATTTGCCAATGGGACAAAGCCATTTAGTCTTATTTCAGAAAACAGAACTGTTGCTTTAGTTTCTCATTCCAAGGGAGACATCTTTTTAATACAAGATAATTTTGCTCATCCCATTGGCAGATCTTGTTTTAAGGCAGTCCAAATTGTGCTAAAAAAAAGGGTACGTTTTGCCAAATTTGAGCATTTTTTTGTACTTATTTTTTATCACTTTTTGCAGATCGTTCTTTGGCCTAGCTCTTGTCCATTTAATCTGAGATGTTACTGGCACTCTGCTCTCTGGTGGCATATGATAAATGTAGGTGACCTTTGCTTCCAGTCAGTGCATTGGCCGATTATGAAGTTATAGGAAGGACAGAAACATTTATTTAGGACACTTTCCACATAAAATGCAATCAATCTGCTCAACAAAAAACTAAAAATCGTTGGGCAGTTCTGCTGACCTCGTGACTTGGTTTACTGTATTATTTTCATACTTAGTTCTTTGGTTTTGTTTGAAATATAAATAAAACACATAGTACAATACAATACAATACAAGCGCAATATACTACAGTCACACAGTCATTCACTCAGATAAGACACTGCCCAAAACACTCTCTGACCCTCAACCTCCCTCTCATCACTTGCTCTGCATCCGTCTTTCCTCCAATGTTATGTATTGATTTTAAAGTTTTTGAATATGGCATCATCATTGAACACATTTTGTACAACACTTGAGTTTTCAGATGCCCAAATAAACGTTTAAGCAATTTTAAAGGAACTTCATGCAACTTTTTGTGATAGAAAAGTTGACATTTTGGTTTGCATGGTGCCTTTACCTTCCATCGCAGTGGTCTCGAGGGTGCTAAAGAATCAATTGTTTGGAAGGTTTTCTCTGCTGTGGGACCCCTGACCCAGAAAACCTGCAAAACAATTGATCCTGGAGCAATTTAGATACAACCATTATGGATCTTACATGCCAGCGTTCTCCACCAACTGAGGAAAATGACAAAAGATGCAGAGGTCTGGGATCACGTCTCAGCAGAGGACATGTTTATTGTTGGTACACAGTGTAAACAAGCAAAAACATGGAAGCTCCCCTAAGCATCTGCCACTTCACCAATAGATCATTTTGCTTTGACCTTCGGATAACTGCATACTGTTGTAATGACAAGTTCAGTTGTGCATAGAAGATCCATGCTGCTCAGTCTTTCAGCTACTGGGTCAACATGAAGCCTAGAAAGAGTCTGGTGTGTGCGTGATCGGTTGGTGGTGGTCAGAGAGGCCGATGGCATATGCTGGTTGCCTCGCTTCGGTCAGCGTGCCCCAGGGCAGCTGTGGCTACGATAGCAGTTTGATAGTCGTAGAAAATCGGTATATAAAAGGTTCCACACAGTTCAACGCAATCTAAACACAACATTATGATTGAACAGTACGATATAATAAATGCACTGTTGTTCATTGGAAATCGTCATCCTTTCAACACATTTATACATAATTCGTTGCTTATACCAGTTTTGATGAATTCAGGAGAACCCATTTGTTTTGTGAATATATGTTTTGTCTTTCATCATTCCTTGTAGCAGAGATGGCTCTTATCTTGTTCCTCTGATAGTGCAGGTTGTTGGTTTCTGACCTTCTGTGCCCTCTCTTTACCCAGTTCACTCAACCCCACCCTCTCTCTCAGCAGGGTGTGGGGCTCCCTCGGGGGCTGCCATTAAAAATGTAATTACAGCCGTGTGTCTACGTGTGGCAGACGAACGCGAATGCCAAGTCAACCCCAGGTACAGACATTAATTAGGCTTAATGTGGTAGCGATCTTTTGTTTCCTTGCTGTGCCATTTCCATTGTCAGTTGTTGGCCTTATACCTCGCAGTGTGTGACATTTCTGACATATTGCCTTGGCACAAAAGTCCTCTTCTTCTTCTAGTTCTTCTTTTTTTTAATTAATGTAGCGCCTTTCACAGACCAGAGTCACAAAGCGCTTTATAATTGTTATGTGCATTTGTCTCTCACTCCACACAGAGATGGGAGCTAGGTCACAGTAAAGGAGGACTATGCCAGACCTATTGTACATGTTTTTAGTGGTAGGGGAAACTTGAGCTCCCGGAGGAAACCTACAGAGACACGGGGAGAACATGCAAACTCCACACAGACAGGTCTGGAGGTGGAATCAAACCCAGGACCTTCTTGCTGTGAGGCACAGGCGCTAACCACTGCGCCACTTCAGGTTCTATAACGCACGAGTAATTTACTACTTTTAGCATAATTTTAGGCAAGTCAAGTTTATTTGTAAGGAGCAGAGTATACAAAAGTCTTTATTGCAATCGAGTACGGGCAAACTTAAAGATGACTAATACAAAGAGTCTAGGCTAGTCTTAACTTCTTCCCACTCCTTTTCGAGCTGACTTTTTGTTAATAAAACAAAACATACTGTATATGTATTTATTGTTTATTGTTTTTTTTTGCTTTTTTTCTATTCTGTCGTTTTGTTGCTGTTCTTTGTTCCTGTCTGACATGGCTCAAAATAAACTATTCATTCATTCATTCATTCAAAGAGTACTGTCTCCTGTTTTCACATAATGTTGATTTTGTACCAATGACATCAGTAATTTACAAAGCCACACAGGACACTTTCCTTTCTTTCTTTGTTTATTGCTTACTATTTACATGTGGTTTAGAGAACAGGTTACAAAACAAAATAGCAAAGCAAAACCTCATTTTAACAAAGGAAGGACCGTTTTAAAAAATGTACCAAGTTTACAAATGATTCTGGTTTCTAACTTTTTTTGCATTGATGGATTTTTGAGATAATACTGTCTCTGTATAAAACAACAACTTCATTATTCAAGCATTCAAACAGTGAGGGAAACTCATCACCAATAAGATGTGCAAAAGTTACAAACACGTAACCCAGATAGCAAAATTGTTGTGGCCCAGATGTGGCCCACAACACAGGTGTTGATGTGGCCCACATACCGCGTGGATGTCCGGCGATAG
>JAPMNZ010843898.1:0-13974 GCA_029875035.1 Pomatoschistus microps | reverse complement strand
GTAGTGGGTATTGTCACAGAGGCGTTATGATGAGGTCACAACCAGTGACTCTGTGTGCTGATAATTTGAGCAGAACTCTATGACCTCGAGCACTGCCAGTGGCCACGGTTTTTGAATGTATGTCACTGTAGCGCACTTGTCTTTTTAGCTGTTGAGAATAATGCAAATTACAAAAGCAAATATAGCCCAGACTTACATCATACACAGCACAGTTCACATGATCTTTAAAAGGATGTAATCAACATGAGGATTTTAATTATTGACCAATTACTCTAAATAATCATCATTCTTCGATCATGCATGTGTATGTGCGTGTGAACATAACCCTTCTGAGAAGGGTTCTTGCTTGATGATTTCTGACATTATGCACTAGGTTGTTTTTTTCCGTGGGATAAAATTAGCAATGTTGCATGCTCTGACAGACAACAGAGCCAGCCTAAAAATAAGAAAGAAGGTTCAGGGCAAAGCTTTTTAAAACAATCAAGCACCCAGACGTCTTTGATCTGTTTTAGGAAGGCGATATGAACTCGTGAGCAGATACAGGCCTCACAGCAGTCTGCTGCTAAAAGCACTCCTCTGAGTGCACTGTGTCAAAGCAACACGCACATGTTTAATAGAAGATGTTTTTATGCTGACATGAACAGACCCAAGTAAAGGAAATGTAGAAGATGGCTTTCAGTTTA
Organism: Pomatoschistus microps; assembly: GCA_029875035.1. NCBI lineage: Eukaryota > Metazoa > Chordata > Actinopteri > Gobiiformes > Gobiidae > Pomatoschistus > Pomatoschistus microps. The sequence goes on along the minus strand of JAPMNZ010843898.1, from coordinate 13,291 downwards.
TTCTGGCTTGTTGGATCTGAAATGTTTGAGGGAAATACCACATCGCAAAATAAGAGAAGTTACAGTGCAAAAGTTTAAGTCAGCGACTCATAGAAAGACTGTCAAGCTCTGAGCGATAACAGATTCTGGAGCTGGGTCTCTGCTCACTGCACTTTAGGCCCACTGCTCCTGAATATTTGCTAATTGGAAGAATTGGTTAAACACAATAAAAAGATTTCCCTACAAGGACAATATAATGTGTCCTAAATGACGAAAGCACTGATCAAATAAGCATTTAGTCACTGGAGCAGGTTTGATGGTGATCTCCACTTACTGCAGGAAGATTTGGAGTTTGATACCCACAGCTTTTTGGAGCGCACTTCTTTTAATTTTCCCCCATCACCATTGGAGAGTGTGGTAAAATATACCTCATCATCAACGTGTGTATTTCTCAACACTAGAAACAAGTAATGGACAATATGTCACACTTTCTTGTTGTCAAAATAGCTTTATAAGATTAATATCAAGATTTAGAGATCCTTTTTACATCTGCATTGCAAGTTACAGTACAGAATGAGAAGGAATTGAGTATTAAAGTTACACTACACATTCAATTTTGGGTAAAAAACCAAAACGCACAGTCAAGTCTGAGATTCTCTGAGTTGTTAACAGTTTTCCACACAAACTTACACTGAGAGAGAAAAAAACCCTCAAAGTCGTGAGGCGTGTGATCACAGGGTATCTGCTCATACTGATGTGTTGCTGACTTCTGACACATTTCTAAGATCCTAAAATGCCCCACTAAGTCATGTGGTGAATGCTGAATGTGGAATGGTGAATGTGGAAAGCAAAACAAATATTATTTAATGAAAGAATGAAAGTCAATGGCAGGAACATAATGAAACAAAAGTCCAGGGTAAAAATAGAAAAGCACATGATCAAAAACAGAACCAGAAACAAAGATAGACAAAGACAATGGACCAGCAACAAGTGGAGAGGAGCACAGGTACATAGACACACAAAGACACTGGTGAAATACATTTGGATGGGGCAGACACGCAAAAGGGGAACGGGACAGGAAGTAAAACTGAAAAACAGAAACAGAACCACAGTAGAGCTAATGTCAAAAACTCAAAATATAACAACACAAAATCCACACCATGACATTGTAACTATTTATCCTGGTTCTGGTTCTTTTTATAAAACATATCTACCTCAGGAGTTGGTCAGTGCTCGGTCAGGAAAGATAGTGTCTGTTTGCTTCTCCCTGTATCGGTTCAAATGGAGGAAACTCTGCCCAAATCAACACAGGGTTAGTGTTAGAACTTCATCACTTTTAATGACTAAACACAGCAGACCCTCCAGAATACATGCAGCTCTCTAGCCCCAACTGCAGCACAACCAACTTCCAATGAAGTTTGTTTGTGTATATACCAAACTTTATCCACAGGGCAACTTCACATTATAAGAAAGGAACCATAATATTCATTGTATAAACATAGATAATTACAGTGCATCAATACAATCACAGTAGGCCCAGGCTGGTTGGCAAACAGTATGGGCTCTGGCTGGATCCAAAAAGACCTAAATGTGTGTACTTTTTGGAACTCTATTTTGTAATATTATTTCCCCCAACACTTACTGTACAGATTCCCATCCATGCTGTTGCAACTATTGTTGAATAAAGGTTTTAAAACTATTGTGTTTATGTCAACATCCTCATCTTCGAAATGGGCCGCACAACCCTGGCTGCCATGCACTCTGCAGTAACCAAGGCAACACTGCACTTTTCATGGAGGTACTTCAACATAACATGGACTGTATTCAATATAGTTTTCCTATTTTACTTTTAGGGCAAAGAAGATGAGCCCAACACCCCCTATGTGGTCAGGTAACTACAGAGTCAAACATTTTCTCCATGTGATTGATTATAGTTCCAAAAAACTGCTATTCTGTTATGCAGTCCCCCCAGAGCCACCCATACAATACCACCAAGCAGTATGAAATAAAAGGCCATTGAAATTCCAACTGGAAACCACATTTGTCATGGCATGTCTGACGCTGGGGCAAACGGACAGTTAGCTCCCTGTGACTGCAGTCTTCTCTATGAAGGACAAACACTGTCACAAATCAGTGCATAAACCTCATCATTCAGGCTCCTCTCTGCGAAGCAAAAGTATTATTTGTGACCAACTCTGTGGTTGTCCATTTTGTCCTGTTATGGTGCATATGGCATTCTAATCAGCAAAAGACTACGTTATTTACATTCACTATCGGTTCGTCTCTCCGCTCCAAGGTCACCCTGCACCTTAATCCTGCAGACGGCCGGTCCAGACCTCCTTATGAGCCGTGGACTGTTAATGGAAAGCACCCCTCGACTTTACCTCTGCTCGCCCTTTTGAGAAACAGGCTTTATTTCATTTGTGCTTTGAGTGTGCATGACATATTAAACTAAAGTCTGTGTCTTCATAAGGATCCTCCAATGAGACACCTTAACATTGTGATTATTACTTTTTCTGCACACTGTTGCTCCTGTAATGGAGCAGAAAAGAGGCATCGGGCACCGGGGACATATCATAAACTTTTATGTGGGATACAAACTAAATGAAGTTTGCTGAGAAATCATTCAACTGGATAGAAAATGGAGTCATTAATTTTAAGTTAGCAAGCAGTTAATAGCATATACACTTCATGTTAACTCTCAATTATTGCTCAAATTAATTATGAAGCCAGCTCACCCCTTTTTACAGTTTATTCAGGACTATAAAGTTTGTCAGCTGTGTCTGTCGTTAACGACCAAAATTGGAGCGAAACTACCAATGTGCAGGGACCTTGAGATTAGCATAAATGGTAAATGAAAGTGCAAGTGTCAGCCAAGCTAAAGTGTGCTTCTGTGCTTAGTTTGGTGAATGAACAAGCAAACTGTTTAGGAAAAGAACCTGGATACTTTGAGAAAAGATGCTTCAAACCCTATAAGCACAGTGCAGGACTAATGTAACAAACTAATGACATTAGAACAAGTAAGCAGGACATTGTTCAGGAGATATGACAGCCCTTTCACACTTAGTGGAGCTGAATGACATACGTTTACCTGCTACAGTAGTTCCAGGATCAAAAACAAATGTTAGTATGTACAAATCACTGCCAAACACTGGATTTTAAAGGTTCTGAGCTTTCTGACCTATAGCATGTCTGCCTTGCTGCAGTCTGCAGGGCTGAAGTTGGCTGGTTAACACTGTGCACATGTGTTTATGATCTCATTGGTGCGTTGGGTTTGCAAAGCATGAGCCACATATCATGAACCAGAGGCCTGTGGATTGTAGTTTGGACATGCCTGGGTCAGAGAATGGGGTTTGGATCAATTTGTGTTTTGTCAAGTGCTAGAGCAGTGAATAATGCTCTGTGAGTTTAGAGCTATAAGTTTCTTCTGTAAAGTCACATTTTCATGGTGTTACAGGATGGATCATTGCAGAGGAGTATCCATCATAAGATGACGGGAAAGTGAGCAGTGCAAGACAAAAAGCTGTGTCACATCAGCTGTCCGGCCGCTTCCAGACAAAGGCCTCTTCCCTAATTCATTTTGGATGTTAGACGCTGATAGGAAAAACAATTACCGTCACTACATGCAGTTATTTCAAGTGTTGGATTGTTACAAGAGTACAAATAATACGCCAGCCCAGCAGCAATGCTATCACAGATTAAAGTGTGCGGCCCCTGACTTCACAACAGAAGCCAATCAATCTGAGTGGACACGTTGCAATGAGGAGTGAAAGCGTTACAGGCGCCTTCTGCACCGCAGAGAAAGACACCGGCTGTATGTGTGAAAAATGTCACAATCATGGGAGAAGTGACAATGGCAGGATTGGGGTTAAGAAAAGAGGGGCACAAAGGAAGTGATGTGAGCTTTGGCGCGCTGCATTGGTTCGCAGAAGCTTAGACTTGGAGCTGCACCAGCGCACGATTAAATGATCATGTGTGCTGGGCCCGATCACTGAGGCTGAGATGTTATAATCAAAGCAAAAAGGAAACAGGATGAAGGGAAAATGGGGTTGTGAAAAAAGAAAGTGGAAGATATTCTGTAGAAAAAATAGGCCACAGCTAATCCCCAACTTTTTACAGCTCAGCCCAAGAAGAGAGCTGCTGGAGTTATTGCATAAGCAATGAGAAATGCCATTTAGACGGAACTTGAAAAAACTAATAAACCTTTGATTTACTTTTGACTCTGGTGCAAGCAAATGATAGAATGATTAGAACATTATGCAAACTGCTGGATAAGTGCTGCCTATTGTAACTCTTATCTTTAAAATGGTTTTCTGTATAGTTGTTGAGACGACACGTAATCTGTTTGTGGAGATTGTTATTAATATTCTGGTTTGAGTGGCAATATCTTAAACCCAAAAGGGTTGTTCACGTTAGATAAACGGATGTGCACCCCATGCATTCCTACACTCAGCTGTGATAAAACATTTGGCAGGTGTTGCACTAATGCTTCTGGAACGCCACAGCGGGGCATAATCGTCTCTCTGACAACTAAAGCAGACGTGATCATTTAAGAAACCTGAAGTTTACTTTTTCAGGCCTGATAAGAATACTTATCTGACAATACTGCTTGATTGACAGCACAGTGCTTCAGTCTTTTTGTGGTTAAGGTTTTAAAATCATAGCTTGTCTCATTCATACAGTTTGTTAGAAGCTGAATAAATATTATGTTGATCATTTCATTTTATAATTTCTTGGCGGAGAAAACATTTTTTTTATCTTTGACCAAAACAGAAGCACAAAAGCAAACATACAAATAATCAACCAATTATCAAGGGGTAAAAAATGATTAAAACATCAATACTATACAATATACTACTTGTGTACAGTGTATAACTCTGTATATACATATACATATTTTTTTGAAAGACTGGTATTGAAGCACTTACAGATAGTTAAGAAACATAGCTACTACTGATTTTGTATATTTTGTGTGCTCCCTGTGTGCTTCTATCACTGTCCTGTATGTGCGCTGCAACAATGACATTTCTCCACTGTGGGACGAATAAAGGATCTCTTATCTTATCTTATCTTGACATATTAGGTGGTAGAAATACATGTGCAGAATCTGGTCAATTTATTTTTTTTCCAGTTTGTCGCTCAGGAAATGCAGTCACAATCATAGACCGAGTAAAATGATCCACAAAGACTTGCAAACCCGGCACCTGCTCATCATTACTAGCACAGGCACATTTCCAATCAAGTTGCAGAACATACATTTTCTGGCACTTTCCAACCACACAAAGCATTAATGTCATGTGATTATCTTAATGAATAGGTGGGAACAGAAACCTTTCAGTGAAACGTAGGTATCCTTTTGTTATCAGCCCGGGGTCTCCATGCTGTAGATCTGAGGCTTCATGGCTGCTCACGCTGAATTAAAAAAAGGGCTTGGAGAAAATGCAGCAGCAGTAGTCAGACAGTGCACAGTGCGGTGTAGCTCTCATTGATCTTGATATGATCTCGGTTTCCTTGATTGGTCAGAAGTATTGGGCTGCGTGTTGCACTAATTGAAGATTGTGGATTGTATGCTGGGAGACACAGAGAGCACCGGGAGTTCATGTAATCTGGACAGGGAGAGATGAAAGCAGCGATAGCTTTCTGGAGGTCAGTTAGAGATGATAAAGGAGAACGGCAAACCCCACCACCGCCGTAAATTGATCATTAAAGCGGGGTCTTGCGTGGCTGAACTTGCAGCACAGATCACTAAATCATTCAAAAAGAAAGCAGCATCCTTCCTTCGAGATCTGTTAGAAAGAACAAAATAAAACAATCTTTCTTTGGATTGTTCATTTTGGCATGACTATAGACATTAACAATATTCCATTTAGTTTGAGATTTCAATTTTAATTCAATTTATTCTTGTATAGCCCTGAATCCCAACAGTAGTTATCTTAGAGGACTTCACAAAACCGTTGAATTTGTTTAAAATTCAAACCAACACAGATCAGAGAATCAAACAGTTAAAACTCAAGAAATAAAACAGAAAACGCATAGGGGGTAGATGACCGATGTCTATAAATGTTGATAAATGTTGATTGTTGGGTTTCCTGGATCATTACCACTATCCTTTTTAAGAGTGATCCAGATGCACATGGTACTGACACAAGTGTTTTGCTAAAGGGCACATCATCATTTGGAACTAGAATAATATAATTGTGAACATAGTTGTTGGCTCACATGCCTCACAGCACTAAGATTTTGGATTCGATCCCGTGCCAATCCATGTGTGGGTGGGTTTTCTCCAGGTTATCGGATTTCCCTCGCCACGTCAGGGTAGCACTTCGCAAGAACAAAAGAGGAAAAATGTCCTACAACAACACGATCCGGGTCGGCTCACACACTCACACTGCCTGAAGGACTCATTACTTTCAAGAGCACGAATGACATCATGTCCAAACGCAGGAAAGGTGAACGGCAAAGAGTATTAGCAATATATTTGTCTTCTCCAAACCCAGACTGCGGTGGCTTTGTGCAAACATCCGGCATCCACCAGTACTGATCAAGTGTTGTTATTATAACGAATAATGACCTTACTGTTGAGACAGACAAGGACACGTGCACACGTCTCTTTGTTGTTGACATCATTGTCATGTCTGGTTGACATCATTTGTTGTTTTTTTGCAAACGTTATTACTTTGCCAGGAAAATGCAGTGATATTACATGAAACTCGAAATTGATTGAACAGAAACCATTAGGTCATATTCTAGTTAAAAAAAAATCAAACCTGAAATTTTACACACTTGTAGAAATGAAAAGTTAAAAGTAGCAGCATCGTGACAAAACATCTCCATCCCCCCAAGGCCTTTTATTATCAGTGGAGGCCACTTTTGGACACTGTCAAATTGTGGAGTGCAGGACTCGGTTTTGAGGTCACCATTTAATTGAAAATAGCAACAGATAATTGCTATTTTCTGTGAAATATTTGTCCTCTGTTTTCTTTGTGTTTCGAGTTCATTCAAAGCATCCAAGGCATTCCTTTTTGCAATGTGAAGGTATTTTATTGATAATGGGTTTGGATATTCCGGTGTCTGTTCAGTGATGAGTATGAGATCAACAGCAGGGCAAATAGCAGTTTGTCCAGGTTATAGGGTGTGCCTTATATTTAGTTTTGAGCAGTGTTGCCATCCACTGGAGACTGTAGACAATGTCAACACAAAGCACACATGTGGTCAAAACCCTGAGCCAGAAGGATTTAAAACTAACAATTCTTAACTCAGTATGTGAATATATACTAGAGCTTCTGTGTGTGACTTTCTGACAAGCTATTTACAATCTACAGCCATACGCTTCTGCTTTGTTGCAGCGGAAACATTGTCGACAAGGCTGGTGCACCCGTGACACTTCACTTCTCGCTGCTATACAGGCATAAAAGATGATGTTAGGAGCGCACATCCATCAGTCCATCTGTCAGGGGTTTCTTTCTGCCGCATATTATTCCAGTCCTCTCATAAGTTTGGACTCAGTATCCTGGTTTGTAACATGAGCAATGGCTCTGTGTGGACACTCGTCTGCTGTGCCTAAAGCGGCTCGAATGAAATGAATACTGCATGGTCAGGTCAAGGACGCAACAGAGGACAAGAAAACAATACAATTAAAGCTGTTTTTGCTGTTCTGGAAGGAAGGAAGATGGGCTGTCCTTGTCTGCATCAGTGTCGCAGTCTGTTGTGTTTTGTTGCAACTCAAAAAGCAATGTAGCAAACTGTTAAGGCAGGCAGAATTTACGCCAGTGCATAATCAAAAACTGCTCTTGACTCCATTTTGAGTCTCAGTCTAACCTCCGTGGCCAGTCAGATCCGCAGCTGTCTGTTTATTCCATATGAAAAGCTGTAAATCACTTGCTTGCAGCGAGAGTGAATGACTCTGGGGAGTGGCCGGCAGTGGAGAGGACAAAGTTCAAAGAAATTCAGCACGCTGTGGAAAGTCAGAGCAGGCCAATCATTGAACATATAATATCAAAGTGCAGGCAGCCTGGCCTTGTACCATCCTGTCACCGCGGACTGCAGGTGCTTCAATATTGATTATGTGTTATGGTATAAGTGAGAGATACTGCAAAGCTTATACAACTATACAAAATGTAGGCTGTTTTATCATGAGCAATGTTTGGCTCTGCATAAAGATATTGTCACACACCATAAAACTAATGTAAGCAGTGTTTTCAATCTGCAACTCATTATGACACTGGAGCCAAATGAGATACAGCAACAACTAAAGACCCTCCTTGTACATTCAGCTAAATTCAGAAATTCACAATGTATTATAAAATGGGAGTCATTTGAATGTGACTGTGCTGCTTCTTTACTCTATTCCCTACATTTTATCAGGGACTTTGCAAACACAATAATTTAGGCACACTGTGTGATTTTGCAAAGACCAACTCCAAAATTATCGGTATGCCTTAAATATATGCATTTCCTTGTATTATATTTAGTCTAACACGTCACAGAGTATGAACCCTCAGAATCACAATGCTATGTGACATAATTCCACAGGCATTACCACACTCAGTTTTACTTGCACTCAGCAAACAGCAGCTTTTCCAGAGTCGCTGGTCCTGACTGCAGAACGATGATACATAGGCAGAATCCCCATTGCGATATCTCTGCAGAGAAGGCTTGCATATCCCCTCCTCCACACATACTTCCATCATTAGTAGTGGATGTCTTCTGGGCTCCAGTCTATATTCCTCACCTTGACTTTACATCTCTCGACTCGAATGTAAAAGCATGGAATTTATGACCCACAAGCCACAGTCCGTTCTAGAGCCGTGTCCCCTGGGCAGCTGCAAGGGCGATTTGTTCAATTTGAAAAGTGTTATTCAAAATTGTGTCCTGCAGCATGATGGCACAGACAGCTCATTATCAAAATATCCATTAATCAGATCCAGAGGACAGTCTGGAAATGTCTTCATGTGAGACTTCAAGTTTGAAAAAGAGCTGTGTGTTCCTGTTAATTATCCCTTATGGGAGCATATAAGAGCTATAATGATTCTACTGCCCGTGTTGGATTGGGAAACTGATTGGAGCTACAAGTATACTCAGTAAACGTATTATCTTCATGCTGCGGGCCCCTGTAATCAGAGCCATTAAAACATAGACATCAACAAAACTGAATCACATCACAATCTGTGCTCTGAGAAGGCTGGATCATTTACTAGCAACTGGAGTTTATTTCTGTTACAAATAACATTTGAGTGAATGGGGTGAAGTGCGGTGCAGGCAGCAGGCAGCAGGCTCTACAGTAGAGCCCCAAGCTGCTGCGAGAGGATTCAAACACAGAAAGTCTTGCTGCTATTAGATGCACAGTGGGACACCATAGAGGCCTGTCACAGATACGTATGCTTCTTCACTTATCACCATTGTGTGACTGTCACAGTTCATTTACCCACAGAGAAGCAGTACATCACAAGTCTCGCTCATATAAGTCATTAATTGCAGATAACAAGATCATTTCTTTTGTTTGTTATTTTAAAAATGCATCTGTAGCCACTGTAATTGGGGTGTTTCCCTCTAATCATGCAGTCGTACTTCACAAATCATGCTTTGTTTCTGCCTGGCTGCTGTTTTGTTTTTAGCGTAGTCCACTAAAGACCAAACCATGTCAGTAGTCAACCTCTTGTTTAGAATCATTACATTAGAGTAAGTTAATATTTATCAGAAAGGTTTTCGATTTGACTAAATATATCTTCTGAAAATATCAGTAGGACATGCAGGAAGATTTCAGAGTTATAAACACCCATTTAATCAAGAGCGAAATATGCAGCCCCACACGGGGAAGATATGCCTTCCAGCACACGGCCATTCATTTCTCCAAGGTCATCTTCATATATCTCTGCCTATAATTAACCACCCGGGCAGCATTATAAATCAGCAGTGATGAAAAGTTTGTCATTTTATCTAATAATTATACTGTAGATGCATCTAGGCGATTACTGATAATACAGTTGTGCAGAATCGGCCAACTGATTTCCAATCAAGATTCCAGCTTTTTTGTTTTGCTTTTTAGTCTGCTTGGATAATAACAAGATACAGTTTCTCTGAAATGTGTTGTGTTTCATACACTTAGAACCTCATTTATCAATCCAGATGATAATCTCCAAACAAGTATTCCCATTTTAGCACAACAATAGCATGTGATTCTACAAACATTTTCCACATTCACGGTTCCCAACTAACTGTTCAGTTACATTTTTATATCATTATCAGTTGATGATACAAAACCTTTTAATGTCTTTAACAAAAACAAAAGTCTGTTTGATCCAACTACAAATGTCTGAAGTACGTACACAGTGGGCTGAGGGCAGGGCACAGCTGACAGCACTGGACACAGGTGGAGATCCACAGGGTGCATAAGATCGACATTTTCTGTGACAGATGTGCTGTTCACAAATGTGACTCTGACTTTTACGACCGCATTTGAACTGCAGCGTGACAAGACCGACCACAGCAATGCTTTTGTCTATATAAAACGCTTCACTGGACCTCCTGCTAAATGTGCAGGGACTCAGAGGCTACAGTCGAGCCTCCACGCACACCTCTGCTACCCCGGCACCTTGCTTGTGTGTGACATTAACAGAAGTCTCAGATTCTTTGGAGCGGTGGAGGTGTGAGGCAGAGCGTGTCCTTCAGAAGAGGCACTGGGCTGAGCCACTCTTGAGTAGTGACATTTGGGGCTTAAAGTCACAAAGAGAGCATGGTGTTGGTGCTGTCCTGTGGCTCTCACACTCTCACACATTCAACAATCTTCAGGTGATTGTCAACATGAGGTCTCAGCAATGTATCGATCATTGAAAGAATCCCAGGGCTGATCTGTGATAATTGTTTGGTCCTCCTTCATTAGCATAACTCTAATCGTGCATAAAGGTCACCACCCCTCTTCGCCCACATCCTGCAGGGAGATCAATGAAAGTCGCACAGATGCTATTATTGAAAAACACAAAGACCCTGAGGTGCAAGTTAAGCCATAAGCTAAATATTCTTTGGCTGCACTTCAACTCACTGAAAAATATGAGATCAATACTTATTCAATAGTGGGTTGGTGGGTTAGGGGTATTACTGGTTTCCAAAGAAAGTGGTTATTTAACTCGATTCAATTATATAGATACAAAGCTTTGCCGTCTACTCACAAAACAATGGGATCATGTTTAGATGTAGAATCTTCATCCATATTTCCCCAAAGAGGATTTGCTATTCAACATTTGAGTTAATGGTAAATATATCAAATCGATTGTTTGTACATTTCCTTTTCATGAATAATGCATGTTGTTTGACTCATGAGAAAGAGTAATCTCATTCATATTTCATAGGAAAGAGCCCTGAGAGTCACTACTTGATGCTTTGTGCTTAGATCTGACTAACTGACTGATGATGGTCCTCTGTGTTCAACTCGAAAAAGCTGATCTAAAACTGTGACATATGTTAAAACTAGTAAATGACTGTTTTGAGAGCGAGGAACTACACTACTCTATAGTTGTGGTGTGAGTAATTAGACTACTCTGATGGCCTTGAAGTGACATGGACGACGGAATTCAGTTATACGATTGAAGCATTTCATTTTTGTGCATGTTTAGTGAGAGGCTGAAAACAAATCTCGCTTGAAATAACAGTAAAGCTCTCACAGCAAGTTTCCGAGAGTGCTTTTGATAAGAGGTGCCGCACTTCTCCCCTGAGACGTGCTTTCATAGTTCAGGTCCCAGATAGTGTCTGTGTGGCTGCTCCACCGCCTCGGCTGCTTTCATATTCCGCCTGTGAAGATTCAGCCTTTTTTGCGCCTGATGAAAGCCCTGGCCACATTTTAAGCTCTAAACTGTTCACTGTGCACGGCTGCGGGCCTCCAGAGCTGGTGCTGTATCTTTATGCTGCCATATGTCTGATCTACACAATTAAAACAGAAGTCAACAGAGCTGAGTGATGAGCTATCGGAGGTGTTGCAACCCCTTTAACAGACGAAATACGTACAGTGTCGCTTCACATTTAAAATTTAGTTGCACATTTTCCAATTACAAAATAAAGTAAATGTTTGCATCATTTAAGACAAGCGCATATGTTTGGAAATGTATGGAATTTGCAGTTTTAAAAGTTCATACGTTTAACTCATTGACTGCCATTGACATTTGCCTGAGACTGGTGATTTCTGTCAAACTTCCCTCTATTCTACTGGGGATTTCAGAAGAACAAAACAAGCTAAAAACAAACAATCCAGTTTTTCAGAATCTGGTTTCATATTTCACGTAGTAATAGCACCTATTATTCTGTGGGTCTTGAGAATCAGTGAAATCATCAAAAAAGGCTGGCAGTCAATCCTGACCAAATACAATTTCAATCCCAATACTTTTACAAAAAATGTAACCATCACGTAACCATGGTTCTATGATTATGGCAGGGACTCAATAGAGAGGGCATTTTAGATATAACCCTGTACAGAACATCTGTGTCTTTGAGCTTAATGTCTCGGTGCATTCTCTCTTCAAATAAGTAAAAGTACTTTTCTTAACACTGTTGGACATTTTGAATTTGAATTGATATTAGAAAGGCGCACTTTTTCTTTGAATTTTTGTTCTGGGTCACGCAGTGTAAAATAGTGAGCTTTGGGAGATATCAATTTCTATAAATATTTTTGGACAGCATGCATGAGTCTACACCATGGTGTCTGTCAGGGATGTTCACAGAGGCATCCAGGTTAGCTGTGGCAGTAAAGACAACACAACATTTCTGACTCTTTAGAAGACACTGTAGACCTTTGAATCAATAGTTGGCTGATTCTCTGCAAGCATATGTTTCCAGGCAGAAATCCTCCTGTGTATATTCCTCATTCCCTAAATTGTTGAAAGTGTAATTTCTGCTTCATAAAATCCACATCACAAAGTCTTTGAATCCTATAGAGCTGTCTGGCATTCACGTTCCTCTCCACTGATGCCATGTTCTCAAATCACCAGGGTTTAGCTGAAGAGGCACCGCCAAGAAAAAGAACTATTTCTACTAATGAAATCACTCGAATGGTTCCCAAAACTATCTTAAATGATATAGAAATAATGCATTCATGTAAAATACTATAACTGTGAAAGGCATAACTGTAGTTTAATGGTGGGTGTTGCATATTAAAGGCGTACATTTACAAAAACAACAAAACTAGTCCTCTGAAGATCATTACACTTTTATTTCGTTTTTCCCAAGAAGCTAATATCCAACATCATTAAAATTGAATGCGGTCTATCAATAGCGTTCATCACTGCGCTTACTTTGAGCATTTTGTTGGCCATGGTTTTCCTTCCTT
>JAPMNZ010843613.1:0-10630 GCA_029875035.1 Pomatoschistus microps | reverse complement strand
TCAGTGGGAGTCATGAAGTAGGTCTTGTGATGGGCTTGAACCCACGACCTTCAGGCTCAAAGGCCAATGCTCTACCAACTGAGCCACTGTACACTTATAGTTTTTTTATATAACTTTTTTTAAATTTTATTTTGCATTGTCCGAATAAAGACTCATTCATTTGTTCATAATGAAAAATTGTCTACACAGTATGTTACTGGCCTTTTCCTACTTTTCGTACTTGTCGCCGTAATATGTCTGAATGCTTTTGTTTCACTTTGTTAGAATGAAAGAGAAATGAAAATAAACAGGACAGAAAAGCCTTTCCTTTCGTCGCTCAAAGACACAAAGTCACAAAGGAAGAAGTGACCTGAATAGCACTGTCTACGGCTGACATCACCGCATAAACAAACAGCAGCCCACGTGTCATATAAGTAACCAGAATATTCAAATCTAAATCAAACAAAACTAAAAATTTGCTCAACATTTCTGAGCAACAACCGCAGACTGTGGAAGGAGTGGACTCACCAAGTGCTGACGTCACGGTTGACTTTTTATGAATGTAGGCAATTAAAACAAAACTCAAACAGATTCTATAGGGGGGAATATTGGCTAAATTTGGGGACGGTAATTACCTAGCAACTAAAGAGCCAATCAGGAGTGTCGATGAACTGTTTACTTGCGAGCTGAAGCTAAATTTGAGGACAGAAGGCACCAGATTGGTCGGTTGTTAGAAGATATATCTGGGTTTAGAAAGACGATATCAAAACAAAAAGATCATAAAGTATTGGACAATGGATTTTTAGACCCAAAATGGAGTTTAACGTAAGTGAATGTGATCAAAAGCGAGAAGGAGCCAAATCTTGGTCCATGAGCATTTCACTTTTAGTCTTCATAGTAGATTAGCATTGTCCAGTTCTACATACAGTCAATGGTGACAACTAATGTCACCGTCTTAGCTATAAAAGAGTAGCTAACAAAGTTTGGCTTCTCTACCCACCAAAAAGCACTTTTGTTAGCTTCCTTCATTGGAGGTTTTTAGGTGTTCTTAGGTCTTTGGCATCCCCCCTCTCTGTTGTCAAATATATATAATAGCGTTAATTTCAGATATGCTTTATGAATCTCACACAGGACAAATTTACATGTACATTTATGTTAGAAGATTGTGTCACTTTTGCAAAAGAAAGTCAACACAACACAACATGATTTTCCATTTAAATGAACAAGCAGACCTAGTGCAGTGTGTCTATATTTTTACTGTGTGATCAACGGTTGCTTTGTTTATGGTAACATGAAATAACAATAAGTAACGTTGAATTAAAAGGAGCGGCAGACAAACTGTCCTTATGAGTGTGATGTCATCCCTAAACCTGAATCGAATAATCCTGATACTGTTTAATACCTCATTGGTTTGAGCTGAAACCTTTGAAAACGCGCAATATAAATAAACCATTACATCATCACTTGACCATACCTAAAGTTGACATAACATTGGTTTAAGAATAGCCTTGAAAGCATGGAGAATAGAGACTATAGAGTTTTGTACTATATTTCATAATAGGTTAATCTTTCTTTTCTCCTTTCAAGACTTGGGGATGAGCTGAAGTCACATTTTTTCCTACCTGACGCCATCCCCGTAGCACTCTTGCAAACATAAATACAACTTATGAAGTATTCCTACGTTCTCAAATATTGACACACTTTGAAGGCCAAGAGTCAGTGCTGTTTGACACAAAGGGGTGTGTGTGTATTTGTGCATTCTCCATTTGAAAGAAAGAAAGAAAAAAGTTCAATTTTTCAAAGTTATACAATGCTGCAGCTTATGGTCTATCTATTTACAGCAGACGTGAATGCAGATGTATGCCTTTGGTCTTACTCTGTTGCGTTCCCCAAAGGATTTAGAGTTGCCCAGAACAAACATGTGTGTTAGCTTTAAAGACAGGATACTGGGATTACGGCAGATACAAGAACCAGTTCACTTTGCTCTGAACAAACATTTAAGCAGACTTATTTGTCTCATGTGGGGTGGATCACTGTGATGTGGCGTCTATGGATCAGCAAAGTTTAATCCACTTCACAGGCTGTTATGGAGCTGATAGTACAACATTCCTGTTCAGTTTGACTATGATTTTATTATTTTACAATAATAATAAATTTTTTTCTATGATCCTTATCAAAGAGAATCCTCAAGTGGAGCTCCAGTTAACAGAGACAGATTCTCAGTCAGTAGTAATACAGATAGAAGCTGAGACAGAACTGAAGCTTAGAGATGCACAAATCTTGGCTCTGCAGAAGGAAGTAACTGAGGTAAAATATCAGTTGGAAGCAGTTGAGACCAGCAAGAGGCGTTCATTGGGTTTGGCGAGGGAGCGATTGGAGCAGCGGAAGAAAGTCCAACGACAGAAGCAGCTCCAGTTACCAAAGAAATCTTGCTAGATACCTCTGGATCAGTACTATCAGAGACAGAGGGTGAGATTGAGGCCGCAATAGAGACAGAGACAGAGGGCGCGATAGAGACAGGGACAGAAGACGCAATAGAGACAGAGACAGAAGACGCAATAGAGACAGAGACCGTGATAGAGACAGAGGGCGAGATAGAAACAGATGGCGAGATAGAAACAGAGATAGAGGGCGCGATACAGTAGCAATAGAAGCGATAGCTAGCGATAGAAGTGCATTTGAACATCAGCCAGATTGCAGACTCTATAGACAGGTGGACAGGGAGCTTGGTGAGAACATTAGGACACTGGTCCAAGTGTTCTCCCGGAAAGACCAGGCCGTTCAATAGGAGAAACAGCGAGCTGAAGAATTACGAGAGAAAACTCAACGCAATGCAAGGTTGTAAGTTCATCCCTCTGGGGATGAACTTCCAGGTGCTGCGGTTTTCCCCACCACTAGGTCAGGGCCAGGTCTCCCTTGAAAAAGAGACGCTGAAATCTCAGTGGGACATTCCTGGTTTAAAAAATAACTTAAATTTGAGCGTTCCATTTGCCGAGTGTCAGCAAATGGAGCCCTGGGGGTTGCCAGGTTGGGTTTGGTCATCCACATTAAGCTTTAAGAAGATGCAAATCAGCAGAATGTACTGGTGAGTTTGTTCGGCTGTTTTTGCTTCTGGAGCTTTGAGGTGGGCAACACAAACACCTGCAGATGGTGTAGATTCTACACAAAATTGTCTCAACACGAGTCTGTGTCTCAGTCCAGACCATGTTGTAGATCAGGGAGGTCTGGCTGGTTCAGAAGGAGGTGTGGCTCAGTCCAACAGAGCAGGACCAGACTCCTCATGGCCCCAGGTCCAGGCTTGACCTGAAGACCTGAGGAAATGAGTGTAGTGTGGAGTGTTCCTGTTTAGTTGGAAGGAAAACTTCAGTGGGACCTCTGGAGAACCAGTCCGTCCTCTTGGCGACAGCCTCAGTTTGCTCCTCGTTTGACTTCGGATCTGTTCTGACGTGTGAGCTGTAAGAAGGTTCAGATCTGTGCTGTGGATCTAGATCTGCAATTAGGTTTAAAATATGAGACTGTTTTTAGGTTTAGACAAATGTTGACTGTACTAATGCACTTGTGTTTGACGGACATCTCTGGACTTAGCCTCCAGTAATATCTAAGGAACAATAAAGGTTTTCCACTTAACTCTCGAGAATGTGTGTTTAATTTTCCACAAAGTCTCCCTTTGTCAGGTCTTTCTTTTTCTCTGGTCTTTCTTGGGTTTCCACCCCTCTGGTTTCCCCCTGTTTGGTTTCCCTTTCTGGTCTTTCTCTCTTGCTGGTCTCCCTCTACCGGGTCTGTCTGTCTCCCTCTCTAGTCTACCTCTCTCTGGTCCCTGTCTCTGGTCTCCCTCTCTTGTCTACCTCTTTCTGGTCTCCCTCTCTCTCTCTGGTCTCCCTCTCTGATCTCTCTGTCTCTGTTCTCCCTCTCTCTCGCTGGTATCCCTCTCTTTCTCAGCTCTCTCTCTTGAATCTAATCGCTATCAAATATGAATCTGGGAATACCCCAGGACCTTATCTTTTTCAATTCAATGTTTTAGTGTAAAACAATATTTATCACAACAGCTGACGTCTTAGAGGGCTTTACAAAGTCTCGGATTTGCCATCAACAGATCAGAGAATCACTGTAAATCCAGAAATTGCCTTCCATGCCATCCATCCCAGGATTTCCTCCACATTTTTTTAGACATGCATGTATACAATTCTCACATCAAAAAGAGCCTAACATTATTTTCATTGGGATTGATTTGGCATACTATCTAATCTATAATCTTATACATGTAGGATGATAGTATAAAATTAAAAAAGTACAAACACAAAAACAGAAGCTTTCGTACAGGAAATGTGTGTTATTTTTTATTCTGAATCGGAGTCCCCTAAGCTCAAATTTCCGATTTCTATTTGTACATGGTCCCTCGCTAACTGGCGGTTCATTTTTGGCAGTCTTGCGGATTTATTTTTAGTATTTTTTTTTCCTGTACATGAACGTGCGGTGTTAATATGAGTCATTGGGAAGCTATAGAGAAACACTGTCAGTTCACAGAAAAGGGGAAACATGAGACTGGTAACTTCCTCCTCATTGCATCAAACTTGGTGGAAGGAAATTAACAAGACAATTTTCAGACATTTGGTCCTACGCCAAAGTGAATAGTTCCTTGTGGCTATAGTTGTTAGTGAGGCCCCAGGAAGTCAAAACTAAAAGCATACAACTACTAAACTACTCAAATTAATTGTTTTCACTAATAAACTAAACCAAACCTAGTCTTTTCCAGTATCTGCTTGCCCCAGGTTCTGACCAGCAGAGACAATCATTCATATGTGAAGTCCACCACTTGATTTCTGGTCACAAATGAATGATGAAGCCAATCCCCATATTAACGCTGATAATTATTACAATTACTTAAAAACAAATCTTCAAAACTAGACATTTAGGACAGCAACCAGGCCGAGAAGATCCGAGCAAGAATTGGTGGAAACAAGGGTAATGCAAATCTTCTCATGGACAAAAAGCTACGCAAGTCTGTCTTAACGGAAATTTTTGCTGTTTTCACATCCACAAATAAAGCACCAGGTGAATGAGAATTAGTCCAGTTAAAGTGAACCAGACCAAGTATGAAGACTAGACCATTTAGCAAAGTCATAACAGAGTAGTACATGTAAATTATGTGAGGAACACTGAGTGCGTCTGACTTGTTGTTTCCTCATACTACTGCAGATTATAATTGAGTGACTAAGGGAATGGCTGGCACACTATCTTCTCATTAAGGAGCTTTGAATCCGGTCGGAACAGGGCCTTTCTGAGTGGAGTTTTTGAGTTTACCCTGTCTCAGTGTAGGTTTCCTCCGGGTGTTTGAGTGTCTAAAGACCGGCATACTACAGTAGGTCAAATCCTGCAGCTCTCGAAGTCCAGTCCAGGCCTAACCTCGACACATGGAGATGGGACCCCAGGCGTACTACGATGGTGACCAATAGGACTAAACCAAAACAAATTAAATTGCATTGAAAGAATACCCCTTGAGGAAATGAGAGATGGGTCAAATGCAGAAGAATCATAAATCATAATTATTAATACATTTTTCTTTTCTGATGGGGAATTCTCAGTGTGAATCAGATCAAAATGAAAATATGCGGAATTGTCACAACCCCGTTTAAAACAGAGGTATATATTTCTGCTCACTGGTTGCTAGAAAAGTAGATCACAGTTGGACATGGGCTCTTTAGATTGTTTCTTTAGCATGATAAAATCGTATTTACTTCTGATGTTATAACACGACGGCGCTGACAGCTCTGACATGATTCACTGTGTCCCATAAAAACAACTCCTATCATTTCATCAGGGCGTAGGATCATTCTTTCCTACGCAAAGTCTTAACATATTATTTTTGAATGAATGTCACAGAACCTGTTTTATTCTCCTTCCGTAATCCTCCATGAAGTTTTTATTGGGGCCAAAGAATCTTGAACTTGGATCCATAATTTAACAATATTTTTGGACGTTTTTCCTCATCATTTGTATGAAGCTTGTAATTATAATCATGGTTAGAACTGGTGAAAGCCTTGTGTAAATGTTATATCATCTATGTTTTTAATGATAAATTGAATCCTTTGCTCTGGTGCGAAATAGCTGTATGTCTAGGAAAGAGCAATGGCCATTATCAATAGGGAATATTTATAAAGATAAGATCAACTTTATTGACCTTACAATGCAAATATTTTTTTTAAAGTGTTGTTGTTGTTGTTGTTAGGGATTCACAGATATGACAATTATCTGATATAATTTTCTTTGTAATGGCTGATGGCCGATATTTTATTATATTTAGATGTTTTTTTTTCTGGTTGTGGTTATCGGCCCAATTTTACTCATCTAAATGATGAACATCGGCCGATATCGATATTTATACCAATATATTGTGCATCCTTAGTTTGTGTATTTCTGTTGCATAAGTCATAAAAATAATACTTTACATACATGTAAAAAATGGCACTTGGAGTCAGTATATGACGCTTTATTCTGCGAGCTGATTGGCCGGGCAAGAGTGGTCCCTTCTCTTTCACTGTTCTGTCTCATACTCAGAAAGATAATAAAAATATGCAACAGGAAAATAAGTGGTGGATACTATTTTGAGAACAAGGAACTAGTTAAATGCATGTTGTCACAAAGTTTATTTGTAAGTATTTTATTTGTATAGTGATAGAATTAGGTGCCTGTAGCTTTAAATAAAACCAGCAAACCAATCCCAGTTGTTGCAATGAAGCAGAACATATAAAAGACTTACTTTTTTGTGAATGTAAACTACAGCTCAGTTTCAATGGACTTAAAAAAAAAGGATTATAGTAAATTCATCTGCCATTAGTCAACAACAGACTTCACTTATCTCTCTCTCTCTTGTATTAGTCATGATTTGTCATATTTTGGTTGGGATTAACACATGGTTTAGTCTCTCCTTTACGTCACAATTATCTCCTCGCATTTAGGCCGAAGTCGAAGTCCCCGCAGCAATCAAATATGAGAGTTTTAAGTTGATAAGTTTAAAAGCAACCCCCACTCTTGTCTTTTTCCTTTTACATACCTCTAGTGCTGCTGTGGGGTGGTCCCTTGGCTGCTCTTTGATCTCCAATCATGTGATGCAGGATTTTCTAACATAAATAGCCACAAAACACACAACTCCTTCCTGAAAGCATCTACAGTGAAAGCAAAATCCATGGACTAACTTCACAAAAACAAAACAATTTAGCGTGTGCTGTTGATTATTAGGGAACACCTCATTTTTAAGAGCTGTGGCTGAGACTGTAAACCGCAGAAGGAATTATCTCCGGCACAAAGTCTTTACTGGATCTGTGGTCGGAGGGGACTTAGCTCCAGCTTGTCTGAAGTGTTGTTGACTGATGTTGAAAAAAGAAATGTGCTGATAGAACAATATTTCTGAGATCTGTCTGCATGTGCACAGAAGCGTGCCGCACCGACTTAAGAATAATCTTTATGTCCCTGTTCACACCAAACTATGAATGTGTCTGAACCAACAACACACCACTGAATGTAACAAGAAAAACAAAACAGGGTTCGTCTTTAACAATAGTTTCTCACACATCACTTTTGTTGTTAATGTTTTTGTTATGATTTTGTTAATACTGTTTTAGTCTAAGCAACAAAAAAACCATTATTGTCTTGAATTTACCATGAATAACTATAGTAAGTAGGCATTACTAGCAAGGACATGCTATATAATATAACAGAGATTAGGATTATCTACTTATTATCCTGCCTCATGTGCACAGTATATAACTCCGCACTGCATATATGTTTTTTAAGCATTTACAGGTAGCTAAGAAACATGGTTACTACTTATTTTGTATATTTTGTGTGCTCCCTGTGTGCTACTGTCCTGTATGTGCTCTGCAACATTGAAATTTCCTCACTGTGGGACGAATAAAGGATCTCTTATCTCATTATCTTAAAAAGCAATAATGCGATGTTTTAATATGAATTTAAAATCATGTTATGATTACAAATACAAGAAAATAGCATTTATATGGACTTATGTGTGCAAAGAAAAAACTCCAGAAACCTGAAATATTTTTTAAATCCTGAATGATGAGAGAGATACTAATAACTAGTTTAGCATCGACGCTGGAGCCTGTCCTTCATACATGACTGAATGGTTGCCAACACCTTCACTTTTAACACGCCACCCGCAGCTCCACACCCAGATGCTGACGCTGATCACAACTGAAAACAATAGAGCAGACAACTGTCATACCACACATATCAGCGGCAGACACAAAAGCACTCAGCGTGAAAACTATTAGTCTGTTCTCTAAAAAACCACAACGGGCAACTCCTACGATAAGAGAAAGTTTGCATAGGTCATTTGAATAACCATTGAGAAGCAGCCGAACATGACCTGGCTTCTCACAAGAGTTTCTTCATTCATTCATTTATTAATGTATTGATTTGTTTAATTGATTTTATTAGTCAACATATCTGAAAAAAGTGCAGTCCATTTCCAAATGTTGATGCTTGGCTTGGTCAGGACAACCAAAGCTGGAGGTTTTCGCTGGAGGATTTTGTTGCATGTTTTGGGTGGTGGGCAACACCGGAGCGCCCAGAGGAAACCCACCCAGACATTGTTAATGATAGTACTACGGGTACCATGAAACCTGTATTATTCCCACAATAAAAGACGCTAACGTGGAGCCTAGATCTGTGAGTACAAGCAACTAACTCACTGTAGACCGCTTTGAACTAAATAATTAGGGTCTGATTCTGTATCGAGGACAAAGTGACGGATGCTTTGGAGGTAAATAGTCAGAGTGAGGCTACATCACAGCGCGGGTGGGGGGAGGCGGGTTCTGAAATTTCCCCACTGTGGGCCAATAAAGGATCTCTTAATCGTTCACAAGCAGAGAAGCACAGACCCACTTGTTTCAATTGAGGTGAAACAATTATAGCCATGCAAGAAATGGTGTTTGTGGGTGTGTGCATGGTGTAACACTGACATAATTATCATAAAAGTGATTAAGATGGACAGTGAAAAATATACTGGAGCGAAATATAGGACCTTTAAAACATGATAGACTCCACCACATTTATAGTGAGTAAATGTCACAGGTAGATTCACTTTGTTGGCTTCTCAACAGCAGCTTTCTGCCCGTTTAAGTATATGGAAATACAGACATGATCATTCAAATGTGTGCAAAGACGCCACGTGGCAAAGAGATCTGTCTTGTCCCATCTCTAATAAGATAATGTGACTTCATGTATCTCTTATCTGAATCTTATCTATCAGCGCCTCTCAAAACCACAGCCACAGCTTGAACTTGAACTTGAGACGCAGGGAAAAGATTTTTTTTTCAACTTTTGCCAGCAACCACTTACGACACATTAGCAGTCTGAGATTTATACTTAAAACTATTATTCTAAAGGGCCATTATCTGCTGTACATTCTGCCTCTCACCTGAGGTTACAAACATGTAAAATAATTAGTCTAGGAGTGCCACGCTTCGAGGAAGGATGGGCACATACCTCCGAAGGCCAAACAAGTCCAAGCCTGATCGAGTTCACTATTCCTGGCAATGTCCTGGGACCTAAAGAAGTCCTGTGTGCGATATTGGCTATAGTATACAGTGCAAAAAAGGCTAAATTATAAAATAGTTTGAATTTAAAAATACATTTAAAACATACTGTACACGTTGTTTATCAAAGGAGAAGTTGTGTTTAAGTTACATTTTGAGAGCACTTAAACCACAATATGTTGATTTTGTCACTATAAAAAAAAGTCATCTTATATACTGAGAGCTGATTGGCTGATTGAAAGTTGGTACTCACTTTTTCCTCTAAAATCATGGATGTGAAAACTTGAGATAGAACTAAACAGTTTTGAGCGCAAGGAATAATATAAATGAATTGTATAACTGTATTCTTACTTCAATGACAGTAGGACTTTTTCTTATACAGAGAGAAAGTCTTTTTTTATATCAACTAAATACAACATTATATACACATGCTCATTGGAAAAGTTCTTTTTAAAATGTACTCCAATCAAAATGAAAAACAACGCATTACTTGTTGTTTTGTATCTATAAGTATCACCCAGTGTAGTCTGGGTGACAAAGTAAAGCCAGACTTATTTGATCTCACCATAAAAGACACAAAAACATATTCACTTTAGTTTACAATAGACCAGACAGACTTTTCCCCTCGATCAAAAGGCTCGTTCACTGACCTCACTCTGGCACCATGAGTCAGGAGTGCAGTCAACAGTGGATCTCATTTGACTTTTACAAATATAATGGAATCTTCAGACACAAATACCAGCCATGAATGAGGAGGCACTTACTGACTCGTCTTACTCTCCACAACTTTGTTTGTTCTCAAAACAAATGTATTAGTAATCCAGGCCTTACACATACTTCATCTATGCAAACTTAGTCTATGGGACTTCAGAGCTCACAGAACATACACTAACTGCTAAAGTGGCAGTCAATTATTTTGTTAAAATATAATAAATTGTCCGTATGTTTGATATTGATAAGATTCACAAACTTCAGCACCTCAGTCATTACCCACAAATCCTAACCATAATTGAGAGTTTTGTCGTTGGTTGCTGGGAACGAATGAAGGCATCCGACTGGTCAATGCCTAGATGGCTTATTTCTGGATTACCAGAGAC